>CAUYRH010147355.1:0-42167 GCA_963574655.1 Perodicticus potto | reverse complement strand
CAATTTCTGGAGTTTTCTTTGAATGTCTGGGGCCGCTTGAGGGATAAATTTGTCTTTTAAAATAATCTGACCCTCTATGGAGTCAGGTGTCAATTGGGTGTGTTTTCTCATTGCCTCCCTAAGCCTCTCTTTCTCTCTCTTCTTTGTCTTTCAATAGCAGAACTCACACTATCTGAGATTTTCATACTTAGTATTTTTTGTTATGATATTTGCAGGAGGAAATGCATCCAAATGGCCTGGGCTGACCTATCTCTTACCCTCTTGCTTATAATTCTGAGGCAGAATTCACTGAGTTTGCAGTATCCTAAAATAATGACTAATCCAAGCTATGTCCTTACTCCAGCTAAAACAGGACATTCTACCACACTTAAGCTCGGTGGGCCAGTTGGAACTCAAGGTATGCAAGGGGTCTCTCTGCTAGGGTGCAGTAGGGGTGAGTTCAGAGGGACTGTCTGCCCTAGGCAGCTTTTCGGAGCAGCTGGAAGACCATGCAGCCTAGTCTTCAACTTCTCCTGACTGCCTGTCTGTGGATAATAATTCTGCTTTCCCTGACTTATTATGCAAGAGTTCTGTCTCACCAGACTCAGGTAATTGGTAGAGAACCTTTGCAATATTCATTCCAATAAGCCTATTCTTATTGATTGAAGCAGTGTAATATCAAATATTCAGAAACATTAACACGAGAGCAAGAGAAAGAAATCATAGATTTTTTATAGTTACTATTATTCAGCATTAAAATGTTCTGGTAAGAGTCACTTAATTCTTCAAACATGAGTCTCATGCTTTTTCACATCATTCTTTTTTTCTATGATTCTACTATTCACAGTATTCAAGGAGTAGAAAATCAGAATTTAACATAACGGATGCTCTGGAAATGTTTCTATAAAACCTGAGAAGAAATTCTGAATATGATTTATGTGACTCCTGGACCTATTGTCTCACTGAACTATTCACATTTTAAAACAGTTGCTGTTAAAGAATCTACACTGGTTTGAAAATAAGAGATGCCCTCCTTCCATTGTGAATATTCGCAAAATAACCTGAGAATGAATTGTATTAAGCGGCTGTTTCAGGGATCTGAGTCCATTGTTCACATGCTTTTTTGAGAAGGTTGTGTTAAGGCAGTGGGAGGTTTTTGTGGGTTTTTTTTTATTATTATTTTGTTTTGACTATCATTCTGTTCTATTTTTTGAGGGTAAGAGAAAAACTCTTACAGCTCAAGGTGATCAAGGAAGTCTATTTGGGCCATGATAGAAATGTAACCCTGTGATTCTAGAACAAAAATAGAAGCAGGGAATGCCCTATGAAAACAAGAGCCATTGTGTTGCCAGGGGAGAATAAAGTGACTTGATGAAGGTAAACTGCTCTTTTTTGTTAAGTCCTTTAAACATTCAGTGGACAAATGGACTCTCCAGAGAGTTTTTTCTTCTAGCAAATGAACCATTCATATAACTCACTTGTTAGGCATTAGTTCTGTGCTTAAAAACTTAAAATGTAGATATAATTGTGATAGAATCACCATCGTTGCAGAATCTCACAAAGATAAGAAAGGCAGACAACCAATCAAATTTTGAGTAATACACTTTGATAAGTGATGTTTAAAAAAAGCAAGTAAAATATACAAGAGAAGCAAAAATTGAGCTGCATCATTTCCCCTCCCTTAGGGGAAGGTTCAGAAAAACCTGTTTAAAAAATTGATATTTATTTCAGAGGATAAGACCGGTAAGAGAAAAACTCTGACAGCTCAAAGTGATCAAGGAAGTCTATTTAGGTCATGATAGAAATGAGATCTCATGATTCTAGATTTCCTCCACAAATATGTATGGAAATGATAAACCAATCAGAGAAGAAGAGCATACCCGAAGTCAGCATGTGAAACAACTCGGACCCTTTGACTCCAGTGCAGATGGAGGTTAACTGGCTCCTTATGCAAAGTCAGTGTGGCCGACCAACCGCAAAGCGTCCACACACACACATGATCTCCACCTCTGCGCTTCATAGCATTGTGTAATCCCTTCCCATTGAGTGTGGGCAAGACCCACAACTTATTTTTAACCAAAAGAATGTGATTACGGCATCCTCCCCTGCACTTTATCCCTTATAGTACAACAATTCCACTTTGGTAGACATGACATATATACAAAGGAATTATAAGCAGGTTCTCATAAAGATATTTACAAATATCTGTGCTATTTGTTTAAAGAAACATTATTTACAGTAGGTAAAATGTGGAAATGACTTGAATTTCCATTTCATCAATGGATGAATGGATAAGCAAAATATGGGGTATGCGTGTGTATATAAAATATTATTCAGCCTTAAGAAAAAGGAAATTCTGGTATATGCCGAATATTGATGACAATTGACCACAATATGCTAAGTGAAATAAGCCTGTTACAAAAAGACAAATACTATGATTCCACTTATGTCAGGTTTTAGAGTAGTCAAAATTACAGAGAAAAGAAGTAGAATTGTGGTTTCCAGGGGCTAGATGAAGGGAAAAATCAGGAATTATTGTTTAATGAATACTGATCTTCAGTTTTACATGATGAAACAAGTTTTGAAAATGGATGGTGGTGATGGTTGCATAACATTGTAAATGTATTTAATGCTATTAAAGAAAAGAAAAGAAAAAAAAACACAGCCAAGGTAGTAAGTGTCTCTGTGTTGATTCAGTTCCATTAAGTAAGACTCTACCTCCCTAGCAGACAAGCTAGGAGACTCCTCTTGCTGGCTTGCTGACGTAGGAAGCCTTTGGAGGAAATCGCGCATAGCAGAGTATTGCGGACATCCCCTGGGAACTGAGGGATGTCTCCAACCAATATCAGCAAGAAAAGGAATCCCTCAGTCCTACAACCGTAAAGGAAGGGAATTCTCCCAAGAACCTGAGTGACCCTGGAAGTGAAAACCTTCCCTGTTCAGTCTCAAGGTGAAAATGTAACTCTGGCCAATACCTTGACTGCAGTCCTGTGAGATCATAAACAGAGGATGCAACCAAGCTGTCATGCCAGGGTCCTGACTGATAGAAACTGTGATATAATAAATTTCAGCTGTTTTTAGCAGCTACATTTGTGGTAATTTGTTATGCTGCAATAGACAACTAATACAAATGGTGAAGAGGAAGTAGAGAGGAAGACAAGGGAATAAATCACAGAGGGCCTTCTGCGAAGGCTAATGACGGGTCGGGCAATGTGCCAGTTAAGGTACTAATGTAACAGCCTCGTGGCATGAGACATACTTCTATGGTTAAGATGATTGTTGGGTAGGAAAAGAAACGCTTTCAGGGATAGGATCGCCCCCCCACACACACACTATCTTTATTAAAAATATAAAGTAAATAATCATTCATTTAATCTATATTTGTTTACTATATTATCTGTACCATGGTACTATTTTCCTAACTGTCTGAAAGTGGTAAAAAGAACACTAATAACTTAGAAAATACATTTGCGCAAGATTTGATTTAATGAAAACACAAGCCTCCATGTGGTCAATCACGTCTACTGCTTCTGGAGTCTCCAAATGACAAATGTGGCCTCTGTTTAAGATTGGAAGATTAAAGAATGTTTCTGGACTCCACTACTTTTCCTTAATAACCAACTATATTTATTATATAAGAAGGGCTTGTCAAAGGAAGTTCAGAAAATATTGTTCATACCCACGATGAGAGTACAGTCATTGTGCTAAGCTTGGTTAAGAATAGTTGCTACCTAGGAAATAAGAGGAAGAAAACATTAATCAAGAAGCTAAAAGCATATCAACAGTAAGGAGAAAAGTGGAACTTTAAAAGTACATACAGGCCCCAGGAATGCTGTTTCCTGCTTTTAATTCCAGATTAATTCATATGCGCTGAGAAGCTATTTCCTTTTTTTCATGATAATTAAGTTGTCCAATTATATTTGGGGGCTACATATATTTGAATCTATAGATTATCACCTTTTAGAGCAGCGGTTCTCAACCCGTGGGTCACGACCCCTTTGTAACAATGAGAATACATCCTGCATATCAGATATTTACTTTACGATTCATAACAGTAGCAAAATTAGAGTTATGAAGTAGCAACGAAAATAATTTTAAGGTTGGGGGTCACCACAACATGAGGAACTATATTAAAAAGTCGTGGCATTAGGAGTCATTAGGAAGGTTGAGAACCACTGTTTAGAGATTAGCTTCATGATTATATTCCCCACTGGCAAAGCTGAGGTAGTTACCAGATTTTGATAATAATTCCAACATTTAGGTGTCAGTTTCCTCAAATTTAGCAGATCCTAGCAAGTGGTGAAGAAATTTTTAACAAAACAATTGTTCCAATGTATGGTCAAAATGGAAAGGGTTATTTTGTTTTGTTTTATTTGTACAAAATTGTAGACCAAACTCATTTAATCACCTACATTGCCATATTGTCTATCATTAGAAGAGGCTGTTTTGTTTTTGGCAATCTAACTCTACAATGTCAACTCTCTTTAATATAGTTAACTTAACAAAGATTTCTTCAAAGTGAACCAGTTTCATATTCAGGGAGTTCGTGTTACAGACTATACCTTGCTATTCTATGAAACTTAAAAAAATTATAAAACAAGTTTCACTGCAGTTGCAAATCATCAAAGATACCCTCCCAGTATGTTGTGTGCCCTGAATATGCCCTCTCCTTTCATGTGGCTCATACTGTGGCTAAGTTATAGCCAATACAATGTAACAGAAACTTTTCTGTGTGATTGTCAAGGCTACAAGAAGTCTTGCAGTTTTGGCCTTGATGTTTTGGAACACTTGTGTAGGCCAACTCCCATATAAGATGTTATAATACTGTGAGATGATCAGGCTTAAAGAAACCTATGGTGACTATGTAAGGAGACCAAATGGAAAAATGGATCCGGAAACAGCCCACCTCTCTCAGCCATCCTAGCCCAGGAGCCAGACAAAGGAGTAAGGAAGGCATATTGGTCATCAAGTCACCCAACTGAGCCGACATTTCATTGCAATCTCATGAATGACTCCAAGAATCAACCAGTTGAGACTGGTCAACCCACAGAATTTTGAGAGTTAAGGATAAATTGTTATTTCAAGCCATTGATTCTTGGGTACTTAATCATGCAGAAAGAGATAACTGGAATATATACTCTTCAAAAACAATGGGTTTGCTACCTATACTGTTGTATTTGCCACCTGTTACTTCATGAAAAGGTAAAATGCAAAGGGCTGAATTTTACTCTCATTGTTGAGAGTAAAATTTGTATATTAAAATATAAGCAATAACTTTCAAACAGTTTTATTTTTCACTCTATGAACTATAAAGACCAAGCTGACTCCATTTTATTAGAACTAACTCCATCTTATTCCTCAGCCTTCATTATGCAGCTACATGCCGAAAGCGTTAAGAAACTTACTCCCTCCCCTGCCCCTCGTCCTTGTGTCTGCCCGGAGTGATAGCAGCTCCTTCCCAGATCAGCCAAGGACAAGTATTACTCAGTCCCCTACACCTCCATCAGCTCACCCCACACACCTTCCCTTTTTCCTTTCTGTACCCTTAAACCCCTCCTTTTCGAGGCCGCAGGCTTCTCTGTTTTCCTCTGCGCCAGGTGTGAGAGGCCCCTAGCCCTGGCTTGTAAATAAACCTCTTGCTTTTGCATCGGATTTAGTCTCTTGGTGATTTATGTGGGGGATCCCTTGAGCTGGGCACAACAGAACAATTTTAGTACTAGCAGAAACACTTAATAAAAATGATTTCCAAAATTGCATCCTCTTACTTCTGAAAAGACCAAAATAGAGACTCATTCATAATATAGATGAAGGCCTCTGCCAAGATTGATTTGCTACTCAAAATTTATGAAAACCTTTGAACTTTACTAAGAAACATATCTTCTTCAGAACATGTACTTTCTGTCCATGAATGCAATCAGCACTACTTACATCATTTGGTTATTGAATCAAAGAATCCAACAAGTTTATTTGAGGTATAATGATATACCTGGCATTACAGTTGGTGATGACAATGAAAGAGTAAACAAAGTTGACTTGGTCCGTCGCCATGTAAAGTACTGGATATGGCCATCAGTAGAGGGTCCAAAATTCTCCCTCTTCATTGACCTCCTAGTTTCTAAATCATTTTTTTCATGGTCCCCTTAGACAACAAGAAATATCTAACATTCCAGTTATTCGATGAAGTCCAAACATTTTGATAACTATTTCTGTTCCAACAATTCAGTAATTGTTTGAAAATAATGCACATAAATTTAAAGAAAAAAATCACTATTATTTCATTCTTGAAGGACCACAGTTACTCAGTGCTGAGATGCATGCAGTCATTGGGCCGCACAAGTTCTCACGTGTGGGGATCAGACTAAATGCTGCCACTCTACCTTCCTGTTCTACATAGATGCATACTTGGAACCACTGAACCCAACTTTGTCAGGATGTGACATTAAAGGGGATGGAGTATCATCTGTTATAAAAATGGTGAACTATCGGGCAGTGGCTCAAAGGAGTAGGGTGCTGGCCCCATATTCTGGAGGTGGTGGGTTCAAACCCAGCCCTGGCCAAAAACTGCAAAAAAAAAAAAAAAATTGGTGAACTACTTTGGGCTTATAGTTTTATAGTTCATTGAGTTCCAACAGATGTGCTGAGTATCATGTTATTCCTTTCAAAACCTGACAATATCCTGGGACCCCCAGTGAATTTATTGCAAAGGGACAGGGCCGCTGGGTAGGCAGCTTGGGAATTAGGGGAAATAAGCATTCAGGATAAGATAGCCTGCTTGGAATGGGAAAATGGGATGATCCCAAGGATTTCCTCCTACAGGGGCAATTTGCATAGTATATAGAATATACGTTTCTCCCCTGGATACAATATTTTGTCTTTTAACATAAAAAAATGAAACCTTTTTCTCAGATTTCTGAGACTTACTGTGATTGTGGAGATATAAGTCCTGACTGATCAGATGATTGTACCTAGAAAAAAAAATTTAGAATGTTTTTAATTCATTCATTACTTAGTATAGTACACACATTAGAAAATATCTTATACCTACTTGGAGCAAAGTGGTCTTTGTTTTTCAAAAGTTAGCTCAGGTTTTATTACAAAATAAAATATAAAGATTTTTTAAATATCCAAAAATTAATTAGATGTTCAAAAATCTCCTTACAACATATGTTGGGTAACTTTATATTGCATGATTTAATAAAAAAGGACAGAACTTGGAAAGAGAGAAAGTTACTCCATCTGTTTGTAAAAAATAAAATTAAATTAGCTTGCATTTCATGAGTGCCTGTTATATGCCAGGCCTTTAACATATATTGACAGCCGACAATAAAACATTTGCTCATTTGCTACTGTTGGCCAATTGAATTTTCGAGAGTTGAAATTGCATACTGCCAACCAACAGGTCGCTTTTACTTAGGAGTGAAGTTTTCAGATATAAACCATTTGTAAGTTTTTAAAGGTGAAATTAACATTTAAAATTGGGTTGTTTAACAAACAATCTGTGTTACCAGCTATCTTTATGTGCTTTGGAAGACCTGGTAGACTTGGCCGTGAAGGAATCAGCTGGTGATGCGATAGTGTGCGCTTTAACCGGGAAATTCACTATGCGGTTATCACACTCCCTGCTATCCCATATTTTCTTACACTTGAATTATTTAACTTGTTCATGTCTGGCCCTATAGGTATTGATTTGTGTATCCTGATAGAAGACGGCTGATTTATTCAGATGTTTAAATCATAAGGATGGTTGTAGAATAGTAGTAAATAGTTTAAAAGTATAGCATGTCAAATATATTCTTACTTTAACAAAACAGACCCTTACATTAACTGTTCTCCTCCACCTCTTTTGGTGAAGTTCAACAGGGAATGACAGTACCTAGTTTAACTCTTCAATCCCAGCAAGTTTTATAAACTCCATTTGCCATGTAAACTTCTTGGGTGGACTACTTCCAGGAAAGCAAATAATGAGAAGAAACAGTCATGCAGAAAAATTATTAAAATACCTTTACTCATTGTATACATCTAAAGAAAGCTAAAGGCAAATGTAATTTTTCCAGAAAGGCTGATTTAAATGATAGGGTAAATAAAATATATAATAATAAAAAACTATAAATGATTGAAAGGAAATAAAAATATCTTACCTCATCTTTCCACAAAGCTTACCATCCATTTTCAACATTCTATAACATAGTTTAATCCTTATATTTACTTGTTTTTTAATATTATAATTCCCTCTAATTTTATGAAACAATTTGGCATGACTTGCAAAATTAAGTGCAATGTAGAATAGAGTCATTGAAACCCACACAGACAAAACACACCAGGAGACAAACATCTTATTTGATCCAAAATTATCAGTGCATTTGTGCACTGGACTTCTTAACATATAAAACAAAAATTAATAAACTATATGTGTAGATACTGGTAAACAATTATCTTTGCTAGGCTGTATATAATTTCATCTAAATATTCTTTCCTAAAATTCATGAGTGAATGTACCATGTGATGCATTATTTAGGAGGCATTTAGGTTGTATATAAAAAACAAAAAACAAAATAATGGTAGCTGAAACAAGTATGGTAGGCAGAATTTTAAGAAGGCCCCAAGATTTCCTCTCCTGAATATATGTTCTTGGTATAAGCCTTCACATTTAACTTTGGGTTTGTAAAGTGAACATATGTAATAATAATTTAATCCTATGATTAAGTTACCTGTAGGACAAAGGTGAAGGGATTTTGGAGATGCATGAAAGGTACTAATTCAATTGATTTTGAGTTAATTGTAAGATTTTTGAGGGGTGGGCCTGACCTAATCAGGAAAGCTCTTAAGAAGGACTTGGCCCTTCTTAAAAGAAGTCATTTGAGGCACCACAGCAGAGAATTTCCTGCTGGATTTAGGAAGCAAGTGACTTGTGTTGTGAGAAAGTAGGAAACCTGCATAGTAAAGACAGTCTCTGTGATTGGAAAGCCCTTCCCAATGACTATGACGACTAGCCAGAAAATGTGGACTTCAGCCTTCTAACCCTCAGGTCTTAAATTCTGCCAACAACCAGGGAGATGGCAAGAAGACCCAGAGCACCAGACGAGCTTGCCGCCCTCATCAATGTATTGTTTCCAGGGCATAGCTCACTCATACCTGGATTCTTGACATACAGAACCTGTGAGATAATAAATAGATGGTCTTTTAGCATCTAAGTATATGGTCAAGTGTTATGCAGCAATAGACAACTAATTAGGTAAGGTAGAATTTTATTTCTCTTTAATATAAAAGTAGCCCAGAGCTGAGTAATCCAGGACTGATATGTTGTCTGAGTCGTCACGATCCTAATTTGCGGCTTCATCATTCTTAATATGTCACGTCCTAGTGAAAAATTGTGGCTCAAAGTCCAGCCATCACATCTACTGATATGCAAAAGGAAGGATAAGAGTAAAAAGTCCTTTCCTTTTAAGAATTTCAGGAACTGCAACACTTGTGCTTTTATTTGCTTGGCTATTATTCTTATTCTATTTTTTTTTTTTTTTTTTTTGCGGTTTTTTTGGCCGAGGCCAGGTTTGAACCCACCACCTCTGGTATGGGGCCAGCACTCTACACCTTTGAGCCACAAGCGCTGCCCATTTCCTTGGCTATTATTTAGCTGCATGGCCATATGGCACATGGGTAGCTGAGCAAAGGGAGAATTTGGACAATAGAGACACAGAAAGCTAGCATGTTTCTGGACTATCTCTTTTAAATGAGAGGTATCTTAAGGGGCTAGACGACAGTAAGCTTGTGGCTAGTCTTTTATTTTGGAAGAAGGATCCATCAGCTGTACAAATTAAATTTTATAAGAAGGTCAGACTTCGTATCACAGATCACAGTCCCACACTTTAACATGTGCCTTAACAGAAATGTTAAGCAACTTTGTTTTAGTAATCTATAAAATTGAGACAATTATTCCAATGCATAGGCGCTGTTAAAAAGTGAAAACACAAAGAAGTAAGGGAGATAAAGGTGCCAACTGAGGAATGTTAAAACACAATTTGGTAACTGCACTCATTCACTAAGGCATATGGGATATAATGCCCTACTCAGAGAGGAACATTATTCTCCAGCATTTGGAAAAATTCTATATATACATCTATCTATATATGTGTGTAGTGTATATATATATTAAACTTCAGATTACTACAATATGTAACATGAATAGAGAAAAAATAAATAGAGTATGTTTTTAATCTACCACTTCATCTATAATTAACCTAAACAGTCTAGGACGGTATTTTTCAACCTTTATTAGCTCACAGCACACTCGAACCTACAGTTAAACTTCCACAGTACACTAAAATTACGGCAATGGCCGCGTATACCAGGGCTGGCGGGTTCAAACCCAGCCCAAGACTGCTAAACAACAATGACAACTGCAATGAAAAAATAGCCGGGTGTTGTGGTAGACGCCTGTGGTCCCAGCTACGTGGGAAGCTGAGGCAAGAGAATCGCTTAAGCCCAAGAGTTTGATGTTGCTGTTAGCTGTGATGCCACAACACTCTACTGAGGGTAACATAGTGAGACTCTGTCTCAAAAAAAAAGAATGTATTTACTGTTTTACTGTGCTTTGAACTTCTTTTGAAAATTATTTAATTAATGATTTTTAAAAATTTCTGCAACACAGCTAAGATCCTTTCATGGCATACTGGTAGAAATCACTGCTCTAGAAAAACAAAATGAAATTCTGGTAGACTTGTCAGGGATGAATTAAGTACCAAAAGTATCACCACATAACTGAACAAAATGATCTACTAGGTAAAGCCACTTAGTATCACCAGTTTAAATATCAAAGAATATCTATGATGTTAAAAGTAATGGATTACATAGAATTGATACTCTGTTGATGTTTAACCAAGAATTTCAGCTGCTGCCTAAGTTAACTCTTATTTGGATATAGTTCTATTAACATTAAGTAGCGTTAAGTTTCCTATTTGCTGGAGTTAATAAACCTATAACTAACTCTTTATTAGGTAGTATATATTTTGTTTACTGACAAGGCTAAGATGAAATCAGGAGGAGAAAAAACAGAGCCTTGTTTTTTTCTTTACGTAGGACATTAAAATCACCTGCTTTATTTGTCAAAAACTATTTTCTCTCTGCTCAGACTTTCATGTAGTATCATGAAATAGTCTTTGAAACTGTATTAATAGACTGAAAATTTTGTTATGTTTTATGATTCAGACTTAGTATACTTCCTGTAAATGGAATCAAATCTGACAAGAGATTTACAAATGCTACAAACACATACACCCCCACATAACTTTTCACTATTGTCAATCACTTGCTCTATAAGACAAAATTAAGTAAAGCCCATGATCAGAATGAGAGCCACCTTAAATCATGCTTCATTCTTTCTCACACAAGACACAAGATTCGATGATTTAATTTTGTCATTGCCTTTAGAGACAGGTAACATGTTTTGAGGAGCTATACAGAGCACTGGCTGGTCCTATATATTTTGTACTAATGTATGTGTAAATTAAATTTCTTGTAAAGATTAGGTACACATTAATATATAACTGTGTGCATATGTTTACTGTATCTCTGTATATATTCCATGTATGTGTATGTACATATGCCTTATAGACATCTACATACATGTATTTACATGTAAGTGCATGGTATTTGTCTTTCAAGGTACTAGCAGTGGAAAATTCCATTATAACAAAGGCAAAGAAAAATTTTAGAGAATTTTGAATCTTCTCATTCAATTCTTTTTCTTAATTTGCATGCATGTAAGACATCTAGATATTAAAGACCTACTGAGAAGAGAAAGGGAACATTAAAAAATAATGCTCATTCAATAAGAGAAATGCTCACAAGGTAATTAAAGTTTCTGTAAGTACACAGAGGAGTATCTTGCTTAATGTTGGGATAAATTCATGAAGAACAATTTTAAAACCAACAGAATCTCCCTAAAAATAGCAGGTAATTATGGGAAATGGCAATGAGGTGTCATACACATTTTTTTTCTTTTTTATCATATTTTTCCTTTGTTATATTGGATGTAACAGAAACCATGATAACGGAAAAAATTGTACATTTCCTGATTATAATTTGTTAATAATTTGCTTGCTAATGATAATAATTTTGAGTCCTTCAAAACCCAGTTTTACTGAAAATCTATTTTTTTAAAAAAAGAAAAAATCCTGAATTATAAATAATTGAGCCCTATTATTGTCTGTGCGTGGGCCAGGGAGTCGGAGAAAGTAGAGTAGTTAGCCTTAATTATCTGGATAATTTATTTCTGTCAACCCAGCCTCGCTGCCCTTTCCTTTCAAAACTGAAAAGTTATATTAGAAATTATAGTTCGTCTTAAAGGAACTATAACATTAGAGATGACATTTCAGCACATTTGTGGATAAGTTATTTTCACGATGTCACCTTTCCCTGTGATAGTTGTGCAGTGTTCCTATCCCAGGATGGAGATTGAGGGAGTAGATGACAGGAGGGTCAGGGGACCCTTCTCTCTCCCTCGGCGGCTCTTCCATTGCCATCTGCAATCAGATTGTTAGCAATGTCAGCTCAGGCTGTCAGAATCCCCTGAGTGCTGCTCAGCCAGCTGAGAGAAAATACCTTGTGTATCGGCTGTGGATGTCCCTTAACAACACCCAGTTGCTCAGTCATGCAGCCTAAATGGGGCAGCAGACAGCACCTTCACACCAGCGCGCGATAACTTGAGCTTTCCATCAATGTGTCTTGACCTTATAAGAAGGCACCGCACAGGGCCAGGGTGAAGGGCCCAGAAAGGCTTGATTGCGACTAACCTTCTCTTGTCTGTTAAAAATGGCAGCTTCTTTTACTCCAGTCACTCAGAAGTAAATGTAATAAAACAGTTTTTACTCAGAAACCCAGTAAGGCATTTCTTTTATGCAGTGATGAAATACAACCACTAGATGACACCAAGAGATAGTTTCTATATGTCTGATTAATATCCTTTCCTCAGTTGCCTGTTCAGAGGTGACAGTTTTCCTAAAATTCTCATTGAGATCTCAGATATAGGCCAATTTAATAGCGAAGTTCTAAAAAGTCACCTTGCTTTGCTATTATCAATTGCCATCTAATCAGGAAGACAAAACTAAATTAAACAGCAACAGTAACAAAACAAAACAAAGCAAGTGCAGGGTCATTTGCACGTCTAGCCCTAAATCTTTCCACTTTGGTTTCTCTCTGTCTGTAGTATTCATATACTACTACAGAGGAGTCCTTACTGTGATTTGGGGAAGGTTCTGTCAATACTTCAACCATAAAACCTTCTCAGGGGCTTGAAATTCAATTCTCATGTTCTGCCCAGACTACATTTATGAGCCAAGTCTCAGCAATATGCTAATATCTGTTACATGATTGTTAACAATTGGCCTGCTCATGTGTCTGTGTCAGCAAGAGAAAAGAAACTGCAAAGACTAAGAAGATTATCTGTATTTCCTTCAAAAATAACTAGTGTTTTATCTGGGATTTTTATTCTGATGGTTCATTCCAATTTATGTAATTTGCATTTTGAAAGCATTGTTAAACATTGAAACAATAGTTGTAGTTAAACCTGGTAGTTACAGGGTATCTACACACTAAAAGTTGCATACAGATTTCAAAGTTACTGCGCGAACAGTAAAAATTTCTAAAGCCCAAGGTCGTAAAGAAACAGTTAATAGTAATTACATAATTCTTAGCAAGTGTTGCTTGAAACTTCTTGGTAAAGTTCCTTATGTAGCTTTAAAAGGCAGAATGTCAATTTTGTTATTTTAGCAACCATATCTATCTGTATTTTTTACACAATATATTTATTATTAAAAAATGTATCTTAATTATATAATGGTAAAAATCAACATTCTTGGCCCTAAAAGCAACGTATGAGGCATATGATCATCTCCAAGAAGTACATGAATGGAAATTAATAGAACAGGTCATATTCATGATTGACAATTAATGTAGGAAATTATATGCACATCGATAAACTTACAACTCTAAAATGACAATGAAAATATAAAACTTCACTTTGAAATAATTATTTATTTATTTTGTTGAAAACAAAGATATTCTATTCTAGTTAGTTATCCAGGGCCTTCTTTCCACCTCCTTTGTGAACTCTGGACCATTACATATTTTATTTTCTTGAGTTTTATGTGATTTTTTTGAAATTATGACAAGATTTTCTAGCTTAAATAGTACTTGTATCTTGAAGTTAATATTCAGAGGCATATTTCACAATGATTGCTTTTCTTAAAATGCAATCTCTAATTTTCATATCATCAGAACCTATGTAAATTTCCTCTTTGTTTAATTTGTTACATTCCTAAATAGAAAAACTTAGGTTGAACTCACTAAAAATTTGTTTTGTTTCCAATGCTGAGAACGTTTACATTCTTATAAATTTGTGCACACAATTTGCATAAGAATTCCTCAGACATTTCATAAGAGTATAAAAAATGAGTCACTCACAAACATATTACTTTTAGAAGAAATTTATAATTTTAATAATTTAGCTTTTGTTTTACTAAGATAGAGAGCTAAGAGTAAGGTCCTTTAATTTTATGCCAATCAATCACTTATTCTCCCTAAGGTTCTATTATTGAGTTGCTTCTTCTCTGTTGAATTGACTATATTAACTTTATACTTCTGAGAAAAATATGATTTAAAGTCCATAAAATAGAAAACACACACACACACACACACACGCACACACACACACGTGTAACCCTTATTCTAAGATGTGTTACATATATTACAAAAAGTAACACAGTGAGGCCAGGACATATTCACTCTTTTCCTGTGTCTGCAGTCCTGGATCAGTGGGCGTTATCTTCTAAATCTCATTAAGAGCCATTATCTAGAGAAATGACAATGGACAGAAATGTAGCCCTGGGATTTGGCAATGTACATTTGAAATGATCACATTAAATATAAAATATCACACCTCATTCAATATTTTTGTGTTTGTTTTTCATCATTTTTTATGTCCTAACCTTTGCCATCATTTACGTAGAGATATTTTGTCATATGATTATATTTGCGGAAAATCTTAAATTATTAACCATCTGAGTTTTAAAAGGAGACTTCACAAAGCCGCTGAAAATAATTTGGCTGTCTAATTTATTCTTCTTCCTTTTTATTTTTTGATGGAGATATTTTCTTTATTTTTCCCTCCATTTACAGGTGCAGAATTAAAGAACATGTTCGTTCACTATATTATTGATGCACTTAAGTGGAGTGTTCCAAAGCATGTAATTACCGTGTAGGCTTATGGCCCTGAAGTAGCCCGGGATAGTGGTGCTGCATATCCATGATTTGAAGGACATACAGTGATGATTATAGAGGCCGTCCTCTACATCCATTCCAGCCCTTTTGTGTTTAGCTGGTTGTCATGGCAAATAATTGGATAGAATTTAAGCCACTTTCTTCCAAGTGGGAAATTCATAATTTTACCCTTCACCTAATTTTGTAGATACTTTTAAAGAATCTTAAAGTTTCTACAGGAATGACGTAGAGTAGTGTGGGAAAAATTTTCACATTCAGCAGGCATCTCACAAATTAGACTTCTGTTTGGGGGGGGCAAAGAAGTCAATTTCCATTTACATCAATTTGCTTCATTTCCCCCATAACTAAGCCACTGACATTCAGTTTCTTTGATAAAATAAGCCCAGGGCAGCTTACTCTGAGAGCGTCCAAGAGAAATGAAAAAACAGGGTAAGAAAATGAAATATTAAATTTTACCTAAACTAACATTCTACCTATAGTCATTAAAAGGCATAGAGCCTTTGAAAACACAGCTGAGGAAAGCAATTGCCCTTAGAGGGAGGGAAGGGATTAATTAACCCAAGGGATGTGTAAGTCAAAATAATAATGAAACAATTTATAGTTACTTTCTACTTTATTTGTATAACAGTGAAAGATTTGCAGATAAATATATACCTTGTCCTCCTTTTAATTTCAAAATACAAGAATAACACTGTACAAAATTTAATATTCATAGATTTTGATCACCATCCAGTCCCATTATTCCGGAGAAGTATCAGTCATTCAGTCAAACTTTATTTAACGGGCACTTGTTTGATGCCAGCCTTCTGTTAGCTATTAAAAATAATGTGATAAACAATTTTTTAAAAAAATAAACAAGTAAGAACACTCTTGCCCTCACGAAACTTATATTCTAGAGATTTCAATATATGGAAGATTATGCCCATGAACATGGTAATGACTTTTCCCAGACCTAATTTTAAGTGTGGTTTCCAGCACTAACTAACATTCTTTGGACAAAAATGCCCCTGACAGAAAGTTCCCCTTATGTTTAATTATAACGTTGGATAAGACCAGTTAACATTTGTCAGTATGTAAATGCTAAATCACATGGTGAAAAGCACAGTGTAGAAATAGTATGAACCCCCCACCAAGAAGTGATATGCTCCTTAAGATGAGATTTATTTTCTGTGTTCAGAATCCCTTACTTCTTACTCAAAGTAAAAACTTTTTGTAAAGTATTGGGAAACAAAGTGGGGGAAAGGCACAAATGTAGGAAAAGTGATACAGAAATGAAGCCAGAAAACAGATGACTTTGATTTCAAAACTTTGGATATCTACAATTTGTATCTGTGAATTTGAATTAAAATTTTCACTTCCTCTATGTCTCACAGCCCACAATATTGAAGAAAATAATTGATTTCTTCTTTAGAATACCATTAATATTATAGAAAAGTATTATTTGTGAATGTCTAATCTTGATGACGTGTGAAAAAAAATAGACTAACACCATTCAAAGAACAACCAAAATTAGATCCCAGAAGCTCCGTGAAAGCCTGATAATAACACCAGATCACTCCTACAGAGGGAAGTTTTCTTTTACTGTCACTGAAAGACAGATTTACCCTGCGAACGCTAATGACAACAGACATCACTGTGTACATTGCATACTGTGGTATAGCAGAAACAAAGTTCTGCAAGAGAGGTAAATCTCTCTTTTTCTTCCAGTTTGCTAGTTATTAACCAGTCTTTGAAAAGCAAAGCATCCTTTATTTCTTCATCGACATTTTGAATTTCTATTTAAGAATTCTGAGGAAGAGAAAGAAAACAAATCAGATATGGATTCTGTGAGATCTACCAAATTTGAAGCAAAATGTAATCAATTGTCAGTGTTAAAATTAAACATTCTAAGAAAATCTCACAAAGAAATTAAGAAAAGAGGCCAGATGTGGTGGTTTCGGAAGGCCGAGGTGGGTGGATTGCATGAGCTCACAGGTTGGAGACCAGTCTGAGCCAGAGCGAGACCTCGCCTCTAAAAATAGCCAGGCATTGTGGTGGGTTCCTATACTCCTGGCTACTCGGGAGGTTGAGGCAAGAGAATTGCTTGAGCAATTAGAGGTTGCTGTGAGCTGTGATGTGACAGCACTCTACCAAGGGTGACAAAGTAAGACTCTGTACTGTGTCTTAAAAAACAAACAAAAAAAGAAGAGAAAAGAAAAGAAAAGAAAAAGAAAAAAGAAGAAATTCAGACAAGAAAAAAAATCCCTGAGAAACACAGAAAATATATTGAGAAACAAAAAAATCATCCAAATTCTTTTCTTTGCAAAGTTCTATAAATGTCCACTAAATGAGCTTAAAATATTGCTATTGATACTCACTGAAATTATGCAAGTACCATATTATTCTAGTTTACTAGTAACATTTCCTTCCTTTCTTTTTTTCTCTTTCTTTCTTTTCCTTCTTTTTTTTTGACAGAATCTCACTTTGTGGCCCTTGGCAGAGAGCCATGGTGTCCTACCTCATAGTAACCTCAAACTTTTGGACTCAAGCGATCTTCTTGTCTCAGCTTCCCAAGTAGCTGAGACTACAGGTGTGCACCACCATGCCTGGCTAGTTTTTCTATTTTTAGTAGAGACAGATTCTCATTCTTACTCAGGTTGGTCTTGAACTCCTGGGCTCAAGAAATCCATCTTCCTCAGCTTCTCGGAGGGCTGGGATTACAGGCATGAGCCACCATGCCCTAACTAGTAACATTTTCTAATGGAAGGGATTCTTCCCTATATAATTGAAGGTAAGTACTAAAACTTCAATGTACAGGTTTCTTCTTCTTCTTCTTCTTCTTCTTCTTCTTCTTCTTCTTCTTCTTCTTCTTCTTCTTCTTCATACTGAAGAAGTCCCAAACTACAGATCACTTAATGCAGAAGGAAAAGAAAAAAATAATTGTTAGCATGGTTCTTAAAGCACAGGCATTGTTATACGACAACATACATATATCTGTATTGCTACTGATGGGTTTTGTCTGTTCATGTAAGTTTTGATCTTATTTACCATTTGGGATCTTCAGTCATGGAAAAGTCTTCCCTTAGAAATTTACCCCAAATACATAGTTTTTATTTGTTATGTTAATACTATTTTTGTATTTGTATTATTAAAAAAAAAAGGCATAAAGTCTGTATGGATCTGAAAGCAGATAAACCACTTATATTACAAAGCAATGACAGTAAGAAAATTGTTTATGTTCATTTTGGAATATGGAGAGCAATTTTAGTTTCACACATAATTTTCACTTTACATTAGAAAATATTCAAAGTTCACTCATAAACTTAATTCCTACCTCCTTTGAAAAAATCCTATTTGGGGTCTGCTAGATGAGTTGCTTTATTGAACTTGAAGGTTTACTTCTGGTAAAAAAAAGTTGAAGAATTGAATTGTTAAAGTGTTAAAAAGTTGACATTTTATAGTTTCCACTCTGATATTTATATTTAATCCATTTTTAATGAATAATTTGGCAAGAATTTTTAATGTAATGATGTCCCATTTGTTTATGTTAGTTGTTCCTGTGATTGTTATTGGGGTCTTAGTCAAAAATTTTTTCGTCTAGGCTGATATTAGAAAGGTTTTCTAGAATTCTTGTGGTTTCATGGCTTCCATTTAAGTCTCCTATCAATCTTGAATTAATTTTTTTTGAGTGGTGAGAGATATGGATCCTGTTTTATTCTTATGCATGTGGCTGTGAAATTTTTCCGGAACTGCTTATTGGATGGGGCTTCTTTTATCCAGTCTATATTGCTGTCGGCTTTTTGAAGATCAGTTGGCCATAAGTAGGAGGTTCTATCTGGGTTCTCTTTTCTGTTCCATCTGTCTATCTCTCTATTTTTGTGTGAATACCATGCTGTTTTGATTACTATGACATTGTAATATAGATTGAAGTCTGATAATATGCCTCCAGATTTATTTTTTTTTTTTTGCTTAAAATTGCCTTGGCTATTTGAGCTCTTTTCTGGTTCTAAACAAAGTATGCAATTATGCTTTTGATATCTGTGAAATATGACATTGGTATTTTGGTGGGCATTACAATGAATCTGTAAATTACTTTGGGTAGTATGGACATTACCGTATTTACTTAGGTCTTCTTTAATTTAAGAATGTTTGTAGTTTTCAGTCTGTAAGTTTTTCACTTCACTTGTTAAATAGTTTCTAAGTATTTTATTATTTTTAAAATCTATTTTTTAAGTTAAGATACTTTTTATCCTGTTATATTTCTTTTTTTGTTTTTTAATTTTTTTTTTACATATACATGTGTTTATTAGAAAATTTATTTTAAATAAAAGCATTTTTAGATTGCTCATTACTAGTATATAGATCTAAAAACAGGTTTTTGTATATGAGTCTTGAATCCTGTAAACTTGCTGAACTTGTTTATTAGCACAAGTAGTTTGTGGTTAGTTCCTTAGGATTTACTATACGCAAGTAACATCAACTGCAAATACAGATAGTTTTACACTTCCTCCATTCCACTTTGAAAGCATTTCATTTTTTTTTCCGTCTAGATGTCCTCTATAAAAGCTCCAAAACAATGATTCATAGAAGTAATGACAGTGGATACTCTTATGTTTTTCCTGCTCTTAAGGGGTTAATTTTAATTCTTTTACCACTAAGTATGTTAGCTCTAGAGTTTTTGTAGATGCTTTTATCAGATTAAGGATGTTCTGTTATATTTATGGTTCCTTGAGTGTTTTATCATGAAAGGGTGTTGGATTTGTCAAATGTTTCCTCCCTGCACCAGTTGAGGAAATAGTACACCTTTTGTCTTTGAGTCTATTGATATGGTACATGATATATAACGTAGATTGATCTTAATGTGTTGAACAAAACTTAACATTCCTGGGATTAATCTGAATTGGTTATATTTCACAGTCCTTTTTGTATATTATTTGTTTTAGTTTCCTAGCACTATGTTGAGGATATATGCATTTTAATCATAAGAGAATTTTTTGCTTGTTTACCTGGAGGTCTTTGCCTGGCTTTTGTTTCATGGTACTAAGAGCTTCAGAGATTGACAACACAGAAAGTAGTGTTCCCTAATTCTCTATTTTTGGAAGTTTTTGATGGATTTTTTGGATAAATCACAAAAGAAGTCATGCTGTCCTGTGATTTTTCTCTTAGAAAATTTTATGATTACTGATTTAATCTCTTTACTTGTTATGTGTCTACTCCAATTTTCCATTTCTTCTTAAGTCAATTTTAGAAGTGTGCATTTGTCAAATTTCTTCTTTTACATCTGATTTATGTAATCTTTTGTTAAACAGTTTCTGAATTGGAATTTGAAATTATATTTCATTGTAATTCTTTTTTATTTCTATAAATTATATTTCATTATAATACTTTTTTTATTTCTATAAGGTCAGTAGTGATTTCCCTTCTTTTATTTCTGCTTTTAGTAATTTAAAATTTCTGTCTTTTTATTCTTGGTAATTCTAGCTAAAGGTTTGTCAATTTTGTTGATTGTAAGAATGAACGTTCAGTTTTGTTAATTTTTTTATTGTTTTTCTCTTCTCTTTTTGTTTCTGCTCTGATCTTTATTAGGTACTTAGTTATGCTTATGCATGGTTTAGTTTATTCGTTTCATTACAATACATAATTTATTAACTGACTGCCCATGTGATTGAACTCAGTCTCCAAGTTGACAGATGCCATGTGACTGACTTCTTAATCACATAGTGCTCTGGCATGGCCAGTCCATACACTAAGCCTACCAGGTATTGCTACCTGTCACTCTTAAGATATCATCCTAAGATTTGGCATGGCCAACTCTTGGTCTAAACAAAGATATCTCTTTATGACAGGAGTTTATGATGTTTATTAACTCCCCAAAGTTAAGGAAAATACCAGATTTCTCTTTGAGCAAGGTCAAAAATCTTCATTACCCATACTAGAAAGGTCAGTTAATGACAACCTTCTGGGAAGAATATTTTGAAGAAACTCTAACCTTATTCTATCCCCTTTGGTGGCTTTAAGGCTGCCAATTCTTACTATATTTGAAGGCTGTTTATTTTCAAGCTTATTCACCAGAACTTAAAGGGGCAATGAGAATAGGTTAAATTAAAATGCCACCACCTCATTGTTTTTATGGTATTCATCCATTAATTTTTATACCCACTACCTGGTTTGCTATAAGCTTTTAATTAATTTCCTGAGTTCTAAAAAAGTTGCTTCTGAAAATGTTACCAGTTTTCTGCTGCTGCTTTCATGGAGAAGAGAAGACTCCCACAGTCTCCTTTTCTAAATAAAGTTTCGTTGGAACCCAGCCATGCTCATCCGTGTGTATAGTCCGGGGCTTCTTTCCCATTACAATGATAGGGTTGAATAATTTCAACAGTAACTTTTTGAACCACAAAGCCTGAAACATTTCCTATTTGGACATCAGTAGAGTATTTTTGTCAAACACTATTCTAATATATAATCATTATACTCTACATATCATATAGATACTGTCAGCCTGCAAGTTCTTCACCCATTCTGTGTGGGTTCAACCAACTGTAGATTAAAAATATTTTTTAAATAATAAAAATAATAAAATAATACAAAAAGTAAAAAGCAACACAGCATGCAAATATTTTATAGCATTTATGTCATAGATATTATAAATTATCTAGAGATGTTTTAAACTGCATAGGAAGATGTGTACATATTATATGCAAACACCATACTGTCGGGACTAGTCTCAACCAGTAATACAAACACATCAAGATATGACTCCTTCCCTAAGTATTGCCACATGCACTCTTCACTATACCTTTTATGCAAGGTGCTTAACAATTTTTGAATTTTGGTATGAGGGGAACCTAAAACTAATACCCCATGCTTATGAGAAATAACTGTATTTTTTCCACTCTAATTCATAATTACCATGTGTATAGGGTTAGAATTTCAATTATAGAAAACAGAGTTGAAATTAAACTCACTTAGATTATAATTCACATCAATAATATTTGAAACAGAAAAATCCATAAACAGTATTATATACCTTCATATACCATTGGGTCTGCACACTCAAACATTGCAAACAAGAATTGATTACCATTTATCCATTTGCCTTTCATCTGCTTTTTCCAAGAAGGCTTCATTTTGAGAGTGGTCATTCCCTAATGGTTGGCAGGGGACCGTTAGTCTCTTACCTGATATTCTCTTAACATAGCAGTCTCTGTATGAAAAGAGCTTCTCTCTGCCAAGAGTTCCTGTAAAATGTCCAAAGATGATTCTTATTTATTTACTTATGTCAAATTAACATGGGGATACAAATTTTGAAATTCCAATGTTCTCACTTCCAGAGTAAAATTCCAGTTGTAGAAGAGCCCCTCCCCCAGGGGGCGTGTTCTACACCCTCACAACAGTGCACATTTGGTGAGGCCCCGCCTCCTGCCCTCCCTCCTTCTCCCAGTTGTCCTTCCACCCCCTCTCTCTCCTCCCCCACTGCTGGACTAGATTATATTGTGTTTTATTGTTCATATGAACATGCTACTTTTCATATATTGGTTTCATGTTAATATTGTGTACATTGGATATTTATTTCAGAACTATCTGAAGCATAGCTCCCTTCACTAAAGCAAATAATGATTAAGTTTGGTGTTGTTATTGTTTTAAGACTGATCATCTCAAAACTTTGGTTTAAAACACCATTATTTTTTGTCTCATCAATCTGTGGGTCTTCAGTTTTGACGCTCATCCTGGTGGATCTTTCCAGGGTGAAATCTTGACGGGACCCACTCAATGTATCAGGCAAGTCAGGTAACAAATCTAAAAAGATTTAGTTGGGGGGATAATATTACCTCTCCACGTGTTACCTAATTTTCCAAAAGGGTGGGTTGGACAATTTGGAATTTAAAATTCCAAAGGAGTAAGGGAAAACTACACAAGTTCTCTTGAGTGCTACACTTATACCTGCAATGTCACATGCAAAGGTGATGGATATAGAGATAGGAGTCCTTGTGGCCATTTTGCAAATAACCTAATAAAAGAGGCTGTTACCAGAAGCTAGGGAGCTAGATGTCAAGTTAGCAAAATTAATAGAGGTATGCAAAAATGTATTAAACGTTATTATCCCCATTTTATCAATAAGAAAGCAAAGTTAATTTAATATAAGTATCTTTACTGAGATCACATTCTTAGAAAGAACTGGAACCAAATTTGCACTTTCTGAATTCAAATAGATATTTCCATTATGACATATATATAAGTATGCATACATGCATGCACACATTTATTCATTCCTCATAATTCATATCATTTAGTCCTCATTAAAATGTGGGATATATAGATAAGATAATCTTTTTAAAATTGAGAGATACATGTTAGTACAATTTTATGGCCATGCAAAAGTTTTTATGTTATATTTATACTTAATACACAGAATCAAAACATTTCAAAGTAGAATAACATTACATCCAGGAGTATTTTTTCATATGGAAAGTGAAAATTGTCTTTCTAATTTGTATTAATCACAAGTGTCTGTGAATGGTTTTTCTCAAAGATACCTAAAAGATCTTAAGGTATTCACTACCTGTCCCAATTAAAGGAAGTTATTTATTTTTATAATAACAAGTTACCCATAGTCTAGCTGCCATTTGTTGTTGTGTCATTTTCTAAGCCTTTGTGTGTGTGCTTTTGTGTGTGTATAAATATATGTTTTTATGGAAAAATAGCAGTGGGAATCAAGTCATGTGGTACCTGACAGGTGAGACAGATGATTGGGAAAGTTAATGAGATGGACCATGAGAAGATAACAAAAGAAGAGATACTCTGAGGATCTGCAGACGATAAGTATCTTAGCTTCTTTAGGCGGCAAGTAACAAAATATCATAGACTGGGTGGCTTGTGAACAAGAGAAATTTTTTTCTCACAGTTCTGGAATCTGGGAAGCCAAAGATCAAGTCACCAGCAGATCTGGTGTTTGGTGAAGTCTTACATTCTCACAGATGGTCAAGCCCTCACTCTAAGTTCGTGTGGTGGAAGGGGAAAGGGGTTTCTCTTGGACTTCTTTTATAAAGGCACTAAAAGGGGGGATAATTCCATTTATGAGAGGTTCCCTCCCATGACCTAAGCACCCCCGAAGTCTTTATATCCTATACCATCACCTTGAGGGTGAGAATTTTACCACATGAATTTTGGGGGACATAAACATTCCAACCATAGCAGTAAAGAAAGAAAATTAAGGGACTTCTGTTCCAATAACCAGGTCTATTTACCTCCCAAAAGTCATAAAAACACCTTGCTTATCAAAAAGCTGTTTGAAGACACCCTACCTAGTGTGTGAATTGCTATTCCTTTATTGTTCTTCATTCTAAGTGACTAATCTTCTTGACTGCTGACGTTGGGCTTGCTTTCATTGCCAAATTATCATTCTTTGTGCTGTATAATAGTTGTGACCTCTGGTTTTTCCTTTCCTTATGCTCAGTTACTTTAATCCCAGGACCTTATGCTTCATCCGTCATTTCTATCTAGTCTAGAATAAAAGTGCATTAGTCCTGTATATGTAATAAATATCTGGAAACTACCTAAAGTTGCCATTTCACACACACCAGGATTCTTAAAAGTTGAAGAACTGACAACGTCAAGTGTTGATGATGAAATAAAGCAATTGGACTTCTTGTACATAGTGAGTGGATTTGTCAATTCATACAGCTTTATGGGAATGTTTGGAAATAACTTAAATGCATATACATCCTATAATCTAGCAATTCTATTGCACTCCTAAACTCAGCTGCTTATGTCCATCAAGATTTATGTACAAATGTTCATGGCAACTTTACCTATAATGGACACAATTAAATATGACTCAGATGTTCCTCAGTAATGGAAAGGTAAATAAATTCTTGTAAATACATATAATAATATAATGGAATATCACACAGCAATGAGAAACAACAAACTTCTGATACCCACCTCAACACAGATGAGTCACATGGTTTGGATATTTGTCCCCATCCAATCTCATGTTGAAATTTGATCTCCAGTGGTAGAAGTGGAGTCAAGTGGGGGCTGTTTGGGTCTTGGAGGAAGATCTCTAATGAATGGCTTGGTGCCCTCCCTGTGGTAATGAGTGAGTGCTCACTCACTTGGTTTACATGAGAGCTGGTTGTTTTTAAAAAGTCGGGCATCTCCCCTCTCTCTTGCTCCCTGTATCACTATATGACACACCTGGTCCCCAGTCACCTCCTGCCAGAGTTGAGGCATGCTTCTTATACAGCTTACAGAACTCTAAGCCACATGAACTTCTGTTCTTTATAAATTAACCACTCTCAGGGATTGCTTTATAGCAACAAAAAAGGTACCAAGACAATGAGTCTTACTGAATAATGTTATGTGAAAGAATCCAGAAACCAGGTAACTACCTAACTCCAGGTGCAAGAGTTTCAGACCAATGTAACTAGTCTGTTGTGACACAGGTTGGAATGTTGGGATAAGACCCAAGGGTACCTCTGGGTGCTGGCAAAATTCTAGACCTTCATCTAGAGCACATACATATACAAAACTCAATCAAGCTTTACTTAATATATATTCATGCAGGGATAAAGCACCTTGGCCCCCTAAAGCTCCTCTGAAAAATCCCTGACATGAGGCAGAGTAATAGGAGAAAAAGACAGACAGATGAAGACCTAGAGATAAAGGGAAAATTTTCCATTTTTACTCTTAGGTTCAGAAAGTATGAGCAGTGATGTAGAAATATGACAGGACAGAAAGGTTGTGATCTAACGCTCATCAACTAAGTGAGAAAGCGCAGCAAGCCCTATCTTTCTAGCTTATTCTTGGCTGATGATGCAATTCCTTCCTTCGGGGTGGGAGGCAGGACCCTCTCTGGAATAGGGTCTTACGATTTACAGTCAGAAAAAGTACATCAGATAATCTTTTTGTGGCCAGTTTTTAAACACAATAATTTTAGGCTTTATGGCTGGCTTTCAGGAAAAGGGGTTCTGGATTTTTTTAACCCACCTTAAAAAGAGGGATTCTAGTTTCTTGGGCAGCCTCAGAGAGATGGGATGGAGAGGCAAGAGGATAGACAAGGTCAGATAACAACTTCTGCTTCTGAAGCCTCCATTTTTGGGTAATGTTTTTGAGCCCCATCATGCACTTGATCTTAAGAATATCTTGCATGTAGAAAAAAAAGTAATGCCTAGAATGGAATCCCAGAGTAATAATACATACCAGAAACTACAGTGATTCAAAATACAGTCCTTTAAAGTTCTGTCTCAATCTTTGTACAACAATATCTTCAATCCTCCAGCCACCTATACCTAAGCCAGCTTTTCCCCACCTGTAGACATGAAGATTAGCCAGAGTGAGAGAAGGCAATGATGTGAACCATGATCATCTGAAGAACATTTAAGTTTTGTCTTGCAGTGTCAGCTGATGCTTTTTATCCAAGGTGAGAAATGGTCAAGAGACAGGGTCTGAATGAAGGTCCACTATCCTGTGTGGTCTCATCAGCTCCAGAGAAAACTGTGCACTTTGCAGAAGCAGGTGTTTTCAGAATTTAACTGACACTGTGAAGTTTCCCAGTTAGGGTCCAGCCATATGCTGTTTAGAAGCTCCACAGTTTTTGTGGAGCAGAAACACTTAGGCACCACTGCTCTAAGACATGTGATGTAAAACAAACAGCTAAGACTTCCAGAGGCTTTGCCATACATTGAGCGATGCTTTCAGCACCATTATATCTTCTCCATCAAAACGTAGGAGTGATATTTCACAGTATCTTCAGTTTATCAAGGAGGAAACCTTGGCTGATAGAAGTTTAAAAACATGCCCAAGGATGGACAGGCAGTAGGTGACAAAATAGGGATTCCCCCTCAGGTCTGTGTGACTCCAAAGAGCTTGTCCATTATACACCATTCTATCTTCCAAGATTAAATGTCATTAGGTAGATTGTGATTAGCTCTCGACCCTGTGGATTTACTCAGCTTACTTTGTAAAAGTGAGAAGTGAACATCAGATATGTCCTATATTTAGAGTCTGAATTCTCTCCTCCTTCACAAACATATAAGAAATCAGTCTTTACTAAATTAACTGAAGGCTCTCAAAGGACCAAAACTCTGCGAAGGGCTCAAAGAGGGCTATGGGTAGCAAACCCACTGCTTCAGGCTTTGAGGGTCGGCAATAAGTAATTTCCCAGCATGGTGGTAGGGATGCCACGCTGTAACAGTCTGCCTGCCTTGGACTCCAGCCTTTCCCACTCCTGGCTAAGTGACATTGGGCAAGTTATTTAACTCTGTGGGTGTGAGCTTAACCATCCATACAACAGGGATGATGGTAATACAGAACCATTGCATGGCATTAAGTCTGTATTTGTGATGTGTATATAAGAATGTCTAGCACACCGAAAGTATTTAACAAATAGATTCATATTGATGATGATACGTACAGACTTAACAGATTCTTACAGAGAACATTTATGAATTCAGATGACATATCATTACTTTTATCAACTTCCATAGTCCTGTACCCTGCATATATCATCCTCTTCTCAAAACTCTATGGTAAAATTAATAATTTATTACAAAAATTCATTAGAAGAAGACTATCTGGACCACAGAATTCTTCTCATGCTGCTGTCCCTTATTGCTTTTGAATACACAATCCTCTGTGACATCAGGGGAAGAAATAGTTGAAATAAGCTGCATCAAATCTTATAGTACAAAGCCTCATTAGAAACGTGGGCACTGACTCTGTTTGCTTGTTTGATGATTTCTCTATACACCGTTTGGTCAGTTCTATAAGAAGAAAATGAGAGACTGTGATTTTTACTTCCTGTTGTACAAGGTTAGTAGAGTTAAAATAACTGTCTCAAATTTTATGCTGCTCTTTACCTAATAAAAGGCTAAATATTCTGCAGATCAATATGATCAATCATATTATTTGGTTTTAAAAATACACAATTTTACTCCAGTACAATTTTGAGAAAACTTATTTATTTATTCGACAAGAATTCATGCACAGGCCCATCACTGCTCAATTATGTGAATAAAGATTATTTAGCTTGAGGCTCTTTCTTTATTTTTCATCATAGCCAGGTCCTCAGTCATGAAATTGGAACTTTGGATTCACTGAACTTCTGTTAATCTTCCTAATCAAGAAATAAACCACGTCTTGCAAAGAAATGGCAAATTAGAAATTTTTAAAAGGTGAAAATAAATGGTGAACATGGATTCAAATTACCCGAAAGGGTTTCATGTATAAAAAGTGCTGTGAATCTAATTCTAAAACTCATGTGATCTGTGATGAGCTCACATAATTGGGTCTTAAAATTTATGGAATAGAAAGCAAATATTGGTTTTTGAAGTTTTATTAAGATAAATTTAATCATCCAATAAAGTAATTGTGATTCAGGATATGTATGTCTCTGCTTATATGTCGTTTGTATTCAATTGTCTTTCTGCCGTAGAAAAAAATAGATAATTTTAAAATATAGAAGAAAGTAATAGAAATGGTTTATTTATTTCTGAACTTTAACTTCTACTGGAGTCACAGCAAAACTTGGAAGTTGAAATATTGAGAGTTTATCGGGAAAATAAATTCAGAATATGAGAGGTCCCTGGAATGCCAGGAATAATAAAGGTGGCTAGTCATCAAAAATGTTGCTAATATTAATGATTACTGGCACCAATGTACATTTCTACAAGTGTCTATTACCCTGTCGTTCTCTATGAGCAACAGCATTTTGCATCAGGCCTTGCTAGTATAGATTCACAAAGACCGCCTGGTATTTTGTATGTGATCCTCCAGGGCAACCGTATGTGCCTTTTGTCTTAGACTGGGATGGAAATATTTATAACAAAATTTTAATCTATTATTGCTTTCCCCTTCTTCATTTATCTGGGCTGGAAAATTACTAGCTGGAACCCTTATTGAATACGTAGGCATACACACACATACACTCTTAAATTCTTGGGTTCCAGAGGAAAAATGAAATAATATTTGATTATTTAGCATAGCCCTGTTCTGGCTATTCCCTCCTTTGCCTGCTTCCCATGGGAAAGGTAATTATGAGTTCACTCTATTTTAGCATTTGACTTTATCTGTCAAAATGTTGTTTTTAAATGTATTTGCCTGCTGTTTTGAAGTCTTTCCACATCCCAGTCAAAGGCTTTGTGCAGAAAATGTTACAGTTGTGCCTTTTTTCCCTTGCTATCTGGGACAGAAGGAGTGTAGGTAACCGTCCGTGAGCTAACCAAGAACTCCAAGAACTCCCACGGGAAGAGCCAGTAGGGAGTTTGTATTTTTGGCCATGAATCCAGGGCTTTCATTTTAAGTTTCAGGGTGTGTCACGCAGCTGAGCACTGATTGAATGGGGGCACTGGAGGCTCTAGGGATCAAGCTGTGACATTTTTCTGAGCCTGAAGGCTGCTCACAGCTATTACTGCACAGGCCTTGCTGACTGCTGCTTCGGGGAAGCACGGGGAGGAGGAGGTTGTACGTCTGAGTGTGGGTGGCCGAATAAACTCTTTTAGCAGCAGCAGTTGGTCTATTTAGCCTGAAAAAGAGACCACCAGCAGCCCCCAAAGTGCTAAAAAAATTACAATCAATTTTAAAAATATATATTATATTACATAAAAGAGTGAGTGCTGAGCATTGCTTCACAGTATTACCAGCTGCTAAATCAGGCAGGCGGCAGGCACAGGCAGCCAAGAGGGATTTATCCCAGAACCCAGAGAATTTCCAGCTCTTCCACCATTCTACCCTTCTCTCCAGGGAAAGAGAGAAAAAAAGTCTAAACAAAACAAAAAAATGGCAGCAGAAAGCAAAAAAAAAAACAAGCTAGTTTGAGTGTTTGGTGGAAATATATAGACCAAAATGTACTGAAATTGAACGCATGAAACTGTGATCTTCATGCCCACCCTTTGGTTGTGTTTTAAAGGTTTTCTGTAAAGGGATTGCTAGAGTTCATATTGACCTTGCATTAGACAGTAATTAGGGACCAACTCACGTCTTCAAATTTATTTAGGATATTGGATGTCAGGATTTTTTTTAAAATATTGGTTTAACAAGGTTTCAAAGGATTGTCCCAAGGTTTCAAAAGTCATAAACTGTATCACTATACTTAATTCAATGTTTACTTTAAGAAATTCTTGTGGGACTGCTAGAATTATTTTTAAATGCTAATTTATATTCTTAATTAATGCATAGAAGACTCTTCAACCATCATATCAAAATAAGGGAATTGTGGGTTTTTTCTTTTCTTTTTCATCCACACGATCAGAAGTCCAAGGGTTAAGGTAATTTGCAAGCAAAATATGCAGGTAGATTGAGTAAAGACACCTTAACTTTGAACACACAGAATAAAACTCCTTCCATTCTGGGAGACAAAACCCAAACTTAAAATGTAGTGTGTGAAATACTTAAGTTTTCTAGGACAGTTGTTAAAAATCTCTCACACCTTGGAGAATTCAGTGATAAACTTGGCATCAGAATTCTTCTAGCTAACTAGGAAACAGGCAGTCTCATACTTTTAAACAGCTTTCCTTATCAGAGCACCTAGACTTAAATTCCAATTATGCTTTAGTCCCCTTAGGAATCGTGTTGCTTTATGAAGCCACACCTGGTGCACAAATGTAGTTAGAACTTTATATAAAAGGAATGCCATGCTTGGAAAACGGCAATCACAGGATTTCTCTAGTTTGGGTTCTTCCTAAAGACTTGTCCCTTCTCCAGCTACTGAATGTTGAACATAACCCCTAATTTCTGTTAATATCCTGTCACTCAATCATTCTGATTTTGGCATCTCAACGTCCTGCTTTTCAGATTTCTGACGCATAGACGCATAGCTTTATCTGCCACAAATTACTTCCTGGCTCCTTTCGCAAAAGATACAGGACTCTCAGCTTTCAGTGACCTAAAGACATCTCAAGTGGATCTTCAAGCCTTCCCTAATCTTCTCTCACAGACCCGAGGGAAACATGACCTGTCGTTTTCAAAACTTCATCTAGTCTCGATTGTGATCCTAGGAGTCAAGTGTCTAATTCCCTATTCCTGTCTTCCATTTGGAGCCATTTTAGCGTGGACCCATCTATGTGTCTGCCTCTCTATGTTCACCTTTCATTTGAAAACCCTTCACGTGTTTAATGCTGGGCCACCTCTCCTGCTTTTTTCACCAGGAGAACCAACACCAACTCCTCCCCCATCCTTGAGTTTCTCTTATAATGTGAATCCTGGGATGGAAAATGCAACTCTGATTATGTTCTGGCAAATGAGATTACTCGTCCCTTTTACTTGAAGACGGTTGTTGTATTTCACATTCTTGTACTCTTTTAGAATTAAATCTTACTAAAGAGCTGAATATAAACCAGAATTATTACGTTATTTTCATAGAAACCTTCATTATGTCGATATCTCCCTTACCCTGTAACTCTGCAGCTACCTTGAGGGCTTCCTGTGGCTTTTTTTAGGTGTATTTACAAAGTTTAAAATAAAGGAAGTTTAAATGACACAGAATTGAAAATGTTAGAAATCTACATAAAATAAAGAGTGAATATGAGTTAGCCAACTCCACAGACATTTCCAGCTGAGCATTCAGACTAGTACATATTTGTCTTTGTCCTTAGATAGGGATGATACAGACATACATGATATAATTCTAGCAAAAAAGTCAGAGGTATTAAAAACATTCTCAAGTTTTAAAAATGGCATGTAATACGTGTCAACAACATTCTACGTGAATTGTAAACGCCTGATTTCATTCCATGATTTTTATCTTCTCAGAAGCATAGTTGGTTTTACTTTTATTAAAAATATATTGTTACCATAACACACTGGCTGGCTAGTATTTAAGGCATTTTGCACACACAGTATCTAAGTGTGGACAAAAGATTTTAATATTGATTTGTGGTAACATAGTTTAAACTTCCAATCTTTCTGATGTAAGAAAATAGCAGAACACATTTAAGTGTTTTTTTTTAATAAAACATAAATTTTAATCAAGTTAAGGATGATTGGTGTTTTTCATTCCTAGGAATAAGTCTTGTCTTATTTTTTCAAATAGTATATAAATTATATCATAATGTAGGATTGTGTTAAGACTTAGTAGTTCTCAAGCAGCGTTACCAAATAACCATATAAATTCCAAATGCAAGGAATGCAAGCAACCTTGACCTTGTTGAAGTTGAAGCTGCTCCTTTGGGTACTTTTTCCCTCCAATGTGAAGTAAGTTGTTAGGGTTTATTAGTGGTTTTATTATGTGTCTTTTAGTTGTATTTATTTATTTATTTATTTAGAGACAGAATCTCCCTGTAGTCCTGGGTAGAGTGCCTTGACGTCATAACTTACAGCAACCTCCAACTCTTGAGCTCAAGTGATCCCTTCGCCTCAGCCTCCTGAGTAGCTGGGACTACAGGTGCCCACCGCAATGCCCGGCTAGTTTTTTCTGTTTTTTACTAGAGATGGGGTTTTGCTTTCACTAAGGATTGTCTTGAGCTCCTGAGCTCAGGAAATTCATCTGCCTAGGCCTCCCACGGTGCTAAGATTACAGGTTTGAGCCACTCTGCCTGGCTATGTATTTTTTAGGGGGTGGGGTTGGTTTTTGCAGGGTTTTTTGCAGTTTTTGGTGGGGGCTGGGTTTGAGCCTGCCACCTCCAGCACATAGGGCCAGTGCCCTACTCCTTTGAGCCATAGGCGCTGCCCTCTATGTGATTTTTTTTTTAAAGAAAAGAAAATGGTTTTAATTTCTTTCATGGTTCACAGTTCTCAGATGAAACTTTTTTTTTTTTTTTTTTGGTAAACCACACAGCCTAGTATGTTTTAAATAACCAAATCCTCTGGAGTGGATGACATCTGTCAATGCAACTACAGAAGCATCTACATCCCCAGCTTCATTAGCTGTATATCCTGGAAGAAAAGTAAAATGGTTTTCCTGTTCCCACAATCCACTCAATAGTGGCTTTAAAATCTGAATATCAAATTGGTTTCATATTAGGGCTGAGAATATTGGATACTTTTTCTTCCATTGTTGAGATATTTTGCTAAGAATATGTTCTAGCTCCATCCATGTGAACATTAAAGAGGTAAATTCTCCATCTTTTTAAGGTTGTGTAATAGTCCATGGTGCACTTTATACCACAATTTATTAATCCATTCCAGCACATTTCACCCCATAATTACATTAATGTGTGCAGCTATGATTTAATTAAAAAAAGAAAAATAAATAAATAAAAAGCAGCCTATTAGCTTACCTTCCACATTAAAAAAAATCGGGAATATTTATATCATTTATAATTTGTTTTGGATAATAGTTCTGAGCACCACCTTCTAAGGACCACTTGAAGCCAGTTTAAACCAACTATTGCATATTCTTCAAATTTGCTCTTAAGTAGTGGCTTTACCAAAGGCAACAGGTCTGCACAGCCACCAAGTAAAACAGATGGTTTTTCTTCCTGTAAACAACTGGTGAAAGGCAATCCAGCGCAACTCCAAGATCTTCTACTCTCACGAAACAAGCTACAAGTTTACTCTTTGTCCAGAAAGTTAAAGTATTTCTTTAACTGCTGAGCAGAAAGTTGGGCCATTTGTTCCATAACCCTGAGAAACCTCAGAAGAAAACTCACTGTAGTTGACAAGTGGGTGTTCTCTTGATGAAGAACTAGACTTGCTGTCATACAACAAATATGTCCAGTGATCGTGCCATAATTTTCCAAGCAGGTGGGCTGCATAAGCAGTTCATTTTCTTCATTTGCAATGTCACAAGCCCCACCTCTAGGGTTGTTCTTTTTTTTTTCCTATAACAAGAATTCAGAAAGTGATGATGAAGTTCCCTTCTGGGATATTCTCCTTTGTGTAGTTTATTCTGGCTTTCTACAGCTTATATAACAGTTCTCCAGCAGACAAATGTTTTGGAGATTTCTTAACCTTCTTCATGTTCTTATTAGTGAAATTAACACCCTTTGGGTAATAGTTCTGAGCACCACCTTCACACTACCTTCCATCCAGGTTGTACTAGTTTGCAGTCCCACCAACAGTGTACGAGTGTTCCTTTCTCTCCACATCCACAGTGTTGATTTAATGATGTGCACCATTCTCCCTAGGATTAGGTGACATTGCAATGTGGTTTTGATTTGCATTTCCTTTAGAGATGATGTACATTTTTCATGTGTGTGTTGACCATTAGTCTATAAATTCTTAGAATTTAAAGATTTTATTGGAGTTTAATTCCAAGTCATTCTTTATAAGTTTCCTAATCAACCTATCTACCTTTATTGCACAACAGACCAGTATTCATTATCTATAGACTTTGTTATTAAATATATTCCACAATGTTTTTAGAGATGGTCTTTAGTATTTTTGTGTTTATAGTACACAATTTTTTCTTAACCAGAGTAATAACTGAATATATTATAAAAATCTACATCTAAATAATTATATCATTTTCAAACAAACTACTATATGTAGTTCTGAAAACACATGCTGTTTGTACTTTTTCACTGCCTAATATTTAAAGCACACCATTGAAGATAGAAGATTTTTGAAGTCATCTGTTATTCAGACCACCTTATAATTAAATTATTTAGCTAAATAACTATGGGAATTATTTACAGAGTCTCAGAAGTAAATTTATTTCTTTAGTGTAGTGGCTTTTTTGTTTATGAAGAGACTGATCACTTTCTTCGATGGGAATCTTACAAGTGACCCAATTTAAAAAAATACATCAATGATAGTAAAAATAATGAACATAATATAGTTCCTATGGTAGGATCAGGATGGGATTTGGATGGAAATGGCCACCCATTCAAAGGTGTCATTCTTTCTATAGTTCTAAAAGATCTAACAATGCTTCTGGAGAAGACTTTGGTTAAATGCAAAGTGCTGACCAAGGAAGAGCTGCTTCAATACTTACTGTCCCTGGGCTGTTAGCTACTCTTTGTGTCTTGTTGACCATGAGGTTTTATCGGTCACTGGGGTGAAAGTGACCTCTCCATTGGCCAGTGTTAGAACATCTAGGCAACATTTTGGTAGTATTCTCCCAAACCACACAGCGATTCAATGAGAGCCATTTTGTTGTTGACCCCTTATCACGCAGAGAACAGACGCATTCAGGTGTCAAGGGCGTGCGACAAAGGCCAGCTTGATTATGCTTGGTTGTACTTCAACCTGTTTTAAACAGACTTATCCCTCTGTCAGATGTGAAGGCTGAATTTAGTTTTGAATATGTATTATCAAAACAGCTTTTGTAACAAATTTTAATCTTGCAAAATTTATTTTTGATTCTGGTTGATCTAAGTAGCAGTATTTTTTATTAAATGTAAGAGGCAATAATGGGTTGAATTGATAGCATTTCTCATTTTCAAAATGATTGTACAATGCTACAGGATACAATAATTGAGTACTAGCCCTATCTGACAATAGCAGCTCAGCTTCTTTCAGTGTTTTTTTTTTAAAAAAGAAACATTCTCATTGCTCATTTAGTTCATTAAATAATTTCTTACATAAAAAGTAGTTGTAATTGGCTTGGTGCCTGTGGCTCAAGTGGCTAAAGGCGACAGCCACATACACCTAAGCTGGCAGGTTCGAATCCAGCCCGGGCCCACCAAACAGCAATGACGGCTGCAACCAAAAATGGCCGGGCGTTGTGGCGGGTGCCTGTAGACCCAGCTAATTGGAAGGCGGAGGCAGGAGACTCGCTTGAGCCCAGGAGTTGGAGGTTGCTGTGAGCTGTGATGACACAGAACTCTATCCAGGGTGACAGCTTGAGGCTCTGTCTCAAAAAAAAAGTAGTTGTAATTATTTTGTGAGTTGAATACTGAGTAAAAAGGGATTTTCAGACTATAAAGTATCTTTAAAAGTTCACAAGTAAAATTTTGTGTGTTTAAAGGTGAATTAAGTTTTTATATTTTAATAGTTTAGGTGCATTCCTGCCAAAGAGAAGAAATATTTATAAACTAGAGAATCCTCAAAATATCTTACGGACACATCTTTCTTTTTCCTTTAATAAGAGTAAATAATGTAATTTATTCTAAAATTAGACAGTGATTTTTCCAAGCTTACCCAAGTATTATGCCAATTAACATTAATAGTATGTGAAGAGTAGTACAATTTATTTTAGTTTTCAGAAGCTTTTTTCAGTGGTAGTTGACTTTCTTTATTGGGTATATTTGCTCTTTCTTATTTGTTTCTCTTGGCCATCATCAACTAAATTTGTCTCTGTTACTTATTACTATAAGTAAAATAAAATCTATAAAATCTATAAAATCTTTCTGTGCTTCATCTGTAAATGTGTCATCTGAAAAATCACACATAGTAGTAAAATTATTTTATGACCCTTGCTAGTGAGATTTGCGATAGAAGAACTTGAAATGACCTATCTCTGTCTTATAAAGAATTTTTTTGCTAGCTGTGAAGTACTTAATCTCATTTGCAACCTCAGTTCCATGTTACACAAAGTACAAAGTGTCACCACACTCTCCGTCTTCCTAGTTCTGTATTTAAGTGATCTTTTAGTGTTTTCATCTAACTGCTAAGCAATAGAGCTGTAGAGACATAAGACATCTCACATACTAGATGGCAACGTCTTATTGAATCGTTAGCATCTTACCTTGCTTTCATTGAAGCTTTATGACAATATGAGAGAACGAGAGACAGATCCTTTCAGGAGGGTAACAGTGTTCAATGAAAGATAAAGCTCATTCTCTGGCCAACAGATGTACATTGAGGCCACGGGTCAGCCTGGGTTCCAGTTTCGTTCTGTCCCCTATTTATCTGTGTTACTTTAGGTAAACTTAAAATGTGCCTACATTCCCTCATTCCCTAAAAGCAGATGGTAATGTTGACATGTATCTCTAAGTGGTTGTAGTGAAGATTAAATAATATAAGGAATATCTTTAAAACTATAGCTGGCAATCAGTATGTGTTGTACACATGTTTGCTATTGTTATTTTAAAATATTATTTTAAGTTAATTAGAGTTTGTTGGCTGTATCTGAAAATCATCCAACCATAAATGTTATTTTAGGTCATTTTTAATAATGTGTCCTCAAGAGAAAAAAATTCCTTTAAAGCTTTGTGTGTGTGTGTGTGTGTGTGTGTGTGTGTGTGTATGAGATGGGATCTCACTATGTTGCTCAGGCTTGTCTTTTCAGGCCTCATATTATTCTCCACAGGCACAAGCCATGAGACCTGACCTTTAAAGGCCTATCCAATAAGTCACTGAATAGTAGGTCGGAGATCAGAGCTAGGTATTTTCGAAGGAGGATGAAAAGAAGAAAAAAGATTGGGAAAGAGTGCTGGAGTTAAGACAATTTAGCAATTTTATTACAGTAAATCTGAAGCCCAAAACATCTATAAATGACCAAATAGTGAATATTTTAGGCTTTGCAGACTGTAAGAACTCTGCACCAAGGGCAGAATTGTGCCCTTAATAGTGAGGAAGCAGTCATTGGCAATGTGTAAATGAATGAGCGTAGTTATGTTTTAGTAAAACTTCATTTATAAGAAGAGAAAAGGTTTGAATTTGTTCCTGGGAGCTGTGATTTCCAACCCTATGCAATACATCATTGAGTAATACGAACAGTTGTTGAGTCTTTTCTCTGTGACTACTGCCCTTTATTATGATGTTTTGGATGAATTTAGGGATTCTTAGGCATTTGAATATGGGTAATGCAACCAAGTAATCACAGGTGACAAAGAGCCCTGAGAAGGAAATTAAGTAGAAATGCTTCTGAGAAGAACATATCAGCTTCAGGCACATACAGATTGCCCCTTATTACTCATTAGCATTTAACTGATGATAGCAATGGTAAATTAAGATTAAATTCTCTCATAAGACTGTGAAAGAATTTGACACAACTTCCCACAATGTCAGATAAGTTGACTTTATAATTATAAATATAACTTATCAAACTTTTAAAGATCCTTTCCCAATTACATATTTATTATATGATGGACTTATTTGTATATGTATATGATTTCCAAGGGTAATTTGCCAAAGTACAAACCGACCTTGTATTCTCTTTCTTCTTCCATGCTATTGCTTTAATTTTATCACTCATTTCTTTTTTCACAAATGATAAATTCAGGTTTTTAGGTGCCTATTGGACAACCACAAGACTACTTTTTACAGATTATTGTAACATCTCTAATATATATCCATAGCGCAATAATCCCACTTCATATCTCTCCCCCTCTGAAATTGGCTCCATGAGTCAGCATAGCAAATACTCAGTCTAGCATCAGAAACTACAGAGAATAGCACTGAAACCAAACTGGCTTCATGAGACACTACGAGTAAAATACTTTGAGAACCTGTAGCATTCCTTCCTGGGAACATAACTCAGGTGATTAGGATCTGACCTCTTTTTTTTTTTTTTAATCTTCCTGAATGTAGAAGCAGTCACTGAACTAGACCTACCCTGGTATTAATGAGAAAATGCTCAAGCACATCAGATAAACAGTCCAGGGAAGCCGTTTTATTTTTTGGAAAAGAGAAAAATATGTAAAGGCCAATTGTATTCTGTATACTCCACGGTATCTGTGGTATCATTACTATGATTAAGCATTTACTGAATGCCAATAACACAGCCACTCTGAGTACCTCCTCAGTAGTGATGAAACATTTTGTCATAGAAACGATCCTTGCTTAATAGTGTTGTAGTTGACAAAAATAGAATGGCTCTAGAAGATCTCCCATATTACCCTCTTATAGGAAAGACTGATAAAAAGTACAAAACCATTAGTAAACATTCAGTGAGTACATATTTCATATTGTTTCTTCCTTGGGGGCTCTTAATTCCTTTAGCCAATGTGCTCACATGTTCCCCTCTCTCACCCTGCCTCTCTCCGTTTCTCGCTCTATCTCTATTCCTACCTCTTTTCTCTCCATCTTTCACGGGTTATATCTGACTTCCTCCAAAGGATATTGTAAGACTTATTTTTACCTACATTTACTTCTTTCAGGTTCTTCTTTTAAGGCCTTGAAATTTGGCAATGCAGAATGAGAAAATAATTATGTGATCAGTACGGGGTTAGCTACCCTAAAAGTATTTGTTTATACTGACCTTGATCCAATTTAATGACCACTCTTTCAATTGGGTATTCGGTAGTGTGTAACCTTGAAAATAGTGTAGTATTCATAGTGGACATTTTTAGAAATTTAGATTCTTTTTACTTGTCCCATCACATAAAGCTGAGACATTAGGTCTATTTGTATAAAGAATATTTGGTTGTAATTTTTAGGTCAGACTGACAAATTTAGCTCTCAAAGTGATGTTTCCAGGCAATAGAAATAAAGGCAGAAATCTGCCTAACAATTTACTGCAGGCTGTTATAACCCACTAAAAATCAAATTGTGCGCTGTTGCCTTTCTTCAAACACATACGACAAGAATTATTGGTTTCTTTTAACTGAATCATCCACCAATATTCAAAATTTACCTTCATTTGTCCCTTTTGACCTTGAAGATATATTTTAATACCCTCATTCGTGTGACCCTTATCAACCTTCCCTCAGTGACAGAAGTGTCACACAATCCACCAAAGCAGATCTCTTTTCTCCAAGGACACAGCTGTTCACTTCTTACAATCTTTTGCCCCAAGCACTGACAACTAGAAAACTTGCTTCTAATGTGGTTACAAATCTTGATCCAGCTGGTGACTTCTTTTCAACAGTGAAGGTTACTATGAGCCCCACGGTAGCACTTAGAATCGGAAAGCTCTACAGAACATTCGACTCCATATGGTAGCCCTTTAACCCTTACTCTGGCTCTCGTGCATAGGCCCACTGCCCAGCACAGTACACGTGCACCCTTGTGTGTGTTTATCTCTTTGTCTCGCTCAATCTGTCTCGTACCTAACAAGGTACAAAATGAAAAGCAATGTTAGCTGATATTCTTATTTTACAAAACAAATTCTGAGCATCCTAATCTACTTAGTTGCACAGAGTTTCAACTCTTCAATGCACAGCATTTATGTGAAATGTCAGCCAACCCAATTTCAGGCTGAAAATCCACAATCTTTTATCAAATCCCAATTCTCTTGCAACACTTTCAAGGGTTTGTTTGCTATAAAATTCAGCATAAACATAGTAACTTGCAAGAAAATGAGTCATGGTAATTGAAAGCATAACTATACAACTAAAGTTTTAACAAGGTTTTCATACGTGCAATAAAGGACATTTGTCTCTTATGAAATATTAATGAAAGCTAATGATCATAAAACCCAGGTTCATCTTACATTTTAATGAGTTTTTTTTAATTGTAGAACAATTTACCTGCATTAAAAAGCAACTTACTCATTTTTACAAATTCACAATCTTCTATTTTTTATTTCATAATACATCAAAATTGAAACATTTTATAATTCCTTGTAAAATATGGTTTAGTCTTGGCTAATTTTTAATATAAATAGCAAAGTCATAAACTAATTGGAGTGGATTTTATTTTATATTTATTTGGAATTTATTTTCTTGTGGAATTCAGTTTATTTTTATTCGAAGAGCTACAAAAAACCACTAGTGGTATGCCATATGTTCTCTGGAATTAAAAATGAGATTACTTTTTTCCAGACAAATATATAAAACTTGAAATATTTCAACTCAAAGTTGAAATAAAACTTATTTAAAATTGCTTTGAACTTCAAATTATCGTAAGTAAAAATAAAACTTAGACTTTTAGACAACATGAGTAAAAAATGTTGTTTATTCATCAGGAGAGTAATTTTTTTGAATCAGAAATATCACCAAGGCTTAGACATAATTCTGCATTTCCTTACTGGATGACTCCTAAGTAATAATTATCTTAAACATAAAAGAATCTAGATTATTTTTATATTCACATACATAATAAAATATCATACCAGTTTTATTTTTACTTTCAAAAGCACATATTGAGAAAAAAGACTGAAAGGAAGTTATCTCTCAAAACATTTGTAGAACAACCAACCTAATCGAATTTCTACCTATATAAATAATAGAAATAGGAAAAAATAGTGGATAAGAAAAAGAAATTGGTTTTAATAATCCAATAGCAGACAATGCTTCAGCAAAACAATTTAATTTTGCCATTATTAAAAATTTTTGATACACATGGATTTCTTCCTTTTACATTCCTACACCAAGTAATTTCTTATGTTTTATTATGAATGAAAACAAGCAATATAAAATATATTCAAGGTTGCAGTTTAGGTTGTGCTATGTCAAATTGCTAAAATAATCAATTGTTTGCAGTGTGTATACAAACATTTTAGCAATTTGACATAGCACCACCTAATGCTGCAAAATTAACAAAAGATTATGACAATGCATGCTATTATAATTAATAGTGAAAATTACTACAGGAGTGTCCTTAATGTAAAGGATATTACTGCCATTAGAATTTGTTTAAGGTTTTTCCTCCTTTTAGATATAAAATATCAAAAGATTGCTAGCTATTTTGTATAGAACTTTATGTTTTTCCGTCTAATGTTTGATTATTTCATAGACTTTACTGGGTTTTGGACTGCAATGGAGTTTTGTCTTACTTCATTCCAACAGAAAAATTAGGAACAACAACATATGTTTCTAAAATAACACTTTCACATTCAATTTGTGGACTTCTTGTGTGTTAGTTTTTGGTTTGTTTTACTTTTTTTTGTTCACATTTTATCTGGGTAGAATTAACAAATAATTGACAATTGGTGAATTTGAAATTATAAATCTCATTAAATACAATTCCAAAATGTGAATTCTAGGATAACCATTTTAACTAAGATCCTGATGTCACAATACCATTTTGGCATTTTCCTCCAATCCTCCAATGTTAATATATATACATATATGTGTGTATATATACATTCATGTGCATGTGTGTACAGGTGTGAATAATGTAATATATATAACCATGACTTTGAAATACTAAAGAGAGCTCAGGCACTTCAATGCTGCAAATAATATGAGGGAAAGAGAACTTTGCAACTTTGCATCTAATAAATGGTG
>CAUYRH010147352.1:0-19500 GCA_963574655.1 Perodicticus potto | reverse complement strand
AACCTCCAATTCCTGGGCTCAAGCGAGTCTCCTGCCTCTGCCTCCCAAGTAGCTGGGACTACAGGCGCCCGCCACAACGCCCGGCCATTTTTTGGTTGCAGCCATCATTGTTGTTTGGCAGGCCCAGGCTGGATTCGAACCGCCAGCTCAGGTGTATGTGGCTGGCGCCTTAGCTGCTTGAGCCACAGGCGCTGACATGGTATGCTTTCTCAAAAAGAATACTTATCCTTTAGAGTTATGTGCTCAAAAATTTGTGGACAAAATGATATTATTTCCGGAACTTCTTTAAAATAATCAGCAGGAGCAGGGGAGGGGTGCACAAGAGCAGACACACACTTGTCCCTGGCTCTGTAACTGTTGAACCTGAGTTTTTTGGGTTTTTTTGTAGAGACAGAGTCTCACTTTACCACCCTTCATAGAGTGCCCTGGCGTCACACAGCTCACCTCCAACTCCTGGTCTTAGGCGAGTCTCTTGCCTTAGCCTCCTGAGTAGCTGGGACTACAGGTGCCCGCCACAACGCCCGGCTATTTTTCTGTTTTGCAGTTCAGCCAAGGCCAGGTTTGAACCCACCACCTTCGGTATATGGGGATAGCGCCCTACTCGTTGAGCCACAGGTGCCACCTGAACCTGAGTTTTAACAGCATAGACCTTTATTATCCTATTCTCAAGGTTTCAAGAATAGGATAATAAGAATTATTATCCTATTCTTTAAGGTTTCAATCTTTCACTAAAAGTTATTTTTAGAGTAGAAAAAAGATAAACCTAACCTGTCAGTGATGAATACACTTACTACATCCTCTTTTTTTTTTTTTTTGCAGAGACAGAGTCTCACTTTATCGCCCTTGGTAGAGTGCAGTGACGTCACAGCTCACAGCAACCCCCAACTCCTGAGCTTAGGCGATTCTCTTGCCTCAACCTCCCAAGTAGCTGGGACTACCTACTGGCGCCCGCCACAACGCCCAGCTATTTTTCTGTTTTGCAGTTCGGTGAGGCCGGGTTTGAACCCACCACCTTTGGTATATGGGGCCGGGGACCTCGTCGATGAGCCACAGGCGCCGCCCTTTTTTTTTGAGACAGAGTCTCACTTTGTTCTCCTCAGTAGAGTGCTATGGCATCAAATCTCACAGCAACATCAAACTCTTAGGCTTAAGCAATTCTCTTGCCTCAGCCTCCCTGAGTAGCTGGGACTACACAACGCCCAGCTATTTTTTAGAGATGGGTCTCAACTCTTGCTCAGGCTGGAGCTGAGTAAACTCGAACTCCTGAGCTCAGGAGATCCACCCGCCTTGGCCTCTGAAGTGTTGGGATTAACAGGTGTGAGCCACCGTAGTTGACCCTACATGAATTTTTTTTTTTTTTTTTGAGACAGAGCCTCAAGGTGTCACCCTGGATAGAGTGCTATGGCATCACAGCTCACAGCAACCTCCAATTCCTGGGCTCAAGCGAGTCTTCTGCCTCCACCTCCCAAGTAGCTGGGACTACAGGCACCCGCCACAACGCCCGGCCGCTTTTTTTTTTTTTTTTTTTGGTTGCAGCAGTCATCACTGTTGTTTGGTGGCCCGGGCTGGATTCGAACCCGCCAGCTCAGGTGTACGTGGCTGGCGCCTTAGCTCGTTGAGCCACAGGCGCCGAGTCGGCCCTACATGCATTTTTAAAAAAGTTTTCTGCAGGCTGCAACAGTACATTCTATTCAAACTGGGAAAGAATTTGGGGAAAACAAGTCTTCAGAAAGATTATTCTTGTTTCTGAGGCAGTCACTAGGATGATTTTGCCCCTAGGGAACTCAGGATCAGGCGTGGAACTCCCCTGGGTCCTGGTTCTCTGGCTCTTTATTAATAGCCTCGGCCAAGCCCAGGGAGCTGCAGTCCCAAAGAGCAGAGTCGCGGCATGGCTTGTGGGAGGGGAACAGGGGCTCCTTAGAGCGGCCGGAGTCACGCGCGGGCGTCGGCTCATTGTGGCGGTCCAAGAGCAGGGCCACCAGGGCCCCCAAAAGCGCGGAGCCCCGGCTCTCCCAGGAGCCCAGTCCCCGCCCCTGTCCCTGCCCCGCCCGGCCTGCAGGTGGCATTGAGGCCGCGCGCAGGGAGGAGCGCTCGGTCAAGGCCGAAGGGCCCCGGGAACAGACAGGGCGCCCGGCCAATCGCAACGGAGAGGGCACTGAGTGAGCAAGTGACCTTGGGGCGGGGACCTGCCGGTGACTGGGTTCCTGGGAGAGGAAGGGCACTTGGGGAGAGCGTCGCAGCCCAGCTTGCGTGGCGTAAACTGAGAAGGCCCACGTGCAAGAAGGGGCACGCAGGTGACGCTCGACCCGCCGAGGCGGGTGCGGTACAGCCGGGGGTCTGGCGGGTTTGCCCTGGCTCAGCCCATCCATCCTTTCTGGGCCATGAAATCTGCAAGCGTCCAGACCCTGGGGTGACTCTTGGGCCAGGCAAGAGCCAGCAGGGGGATGAACCCCTACTCCTTTATTTTTCTTTCTTTCTTTATTTAGAGACAGGGTCTCCCTCCCTCACCCAGCCAGGCTGGAGTGCAGTGGCCAGATCTTAGCTCACTGTAGCCTCGGGCTCTTGGCCTCAAGCCATCCTGCCTGAGCCTCCCAAAGTGCTAAGATTATAGATCCGAGAAACTCCAGAGAAATGCAGATTTCATTGAGCAAGTCTCCTCTCCTCCTTCCTCCTTTTAGTATTGGCAAAGATTGAAATCATCCGTAATCAGTCCGGACTGCGGTGGCTCACACCTGTAAACCTAGCACTCTGGGAGGCCGAGGTGGGTGGATTGCTTGAGCTCAGGAGTTGGAGACCAGTCTGAGCTACAGCGAGACTCCCCACACCCCATCTCTAAAAATAGCTGGGGGTGTGGCGGGTGCCTGTACTGGTACTCTACCGAGAGTGACAAAGTGAGACTCTGTCTCAAAAAAAAAAAAGAAAGAAAAAAAGAAAGAAAGAAAGAAAAGAAAATCCATAATCGGAGACAAGGCTCTACTCCCACAGTGGAAGTTAATAAGCTTTTGTCCGTGGTACCTTTGGCACGTGGCACCAAAATGTCACACGCTCGGGTTATTGCCCTTCCAGGGATCTATCTATTCTACAGAGAATTAGAAACGCAGAGAGGTACCTCGACCGTCAGTGCAGGTTGTGTGTACACCTGAAATAGTGAAAAGGGGGAGGGCTCAATTTCTATTGGGGGCCGGTTAAATGGATCACAGCCCTTCGTTCAAAGAAAATACCGTGCGGCCGGGTGAAAGACCGCAGCTATCTCCTTCCCTACAAAACTGTCCACCACCTAAGCCAAGTGAAAGCCGAAGTGCTACAAACCACGCTTGCTACCCTGCTTTTCAGATCAGGAACCTGGGAGATGAGCCGCCGTAGGGCGGTGGGGGGGCGGGATCAAGGAAGAACTTTCATTTTCTTTTCTAAATACAGGCAGAAAGACAGTTACAAACACGTGCTTCTTTTTTTTTTTTTTCGAGACAGTCTCAAGCTGTCGCCCTGGGTAGAGTGCCGTGGTCATAGCTCACAGCAACCTCCACTTCGGGCTCAAGATATCCTCTTGCCTCAGTTTATCTATTTTTATCTGAGACGGGGGTCTCGCTCTTGTTCAGGCTGGTCTCGAACTTGTGACCTCAGGCAATCCACCCCTCCTTAGCCTCCCAGAATGCTAGGATTATAGGCGTGAGCCACCGAGCCCGGCCTTAAACATTCATTCTTCATACCGGAAGGACTGATTGACTCTTCCAAGAGCCAAGTCTATGTTCATAAAATCAGCCCATTGATGGAGCACCACCTACTGCATGTAGAGCCGCCCGCTCGAGCCTGGGAGCATAGCGGGCAAAAACCAGAGGGAAGAGCAGAGTCACGGGCGCCCTCCTTCCAATGCAGCTGCCCTGGGGCTAGATCCCTGGCTTCGCCAGTCGTGCACTCCCCACCCCTGGCCCTCTCCGGAGCATTCGCATAATGTCTCTCAGTTTCTCTGCCCTGGGCTCCAGCCACGCTTCTCCTGGCACCTATTGGGTTCTTGGTACTGGAATAATTATTTTACTAAATTTCCCCAAAGCCCAGCAAGGGAGGCTTTGGCCCAGCTAGATGAGGAGGGCCTCCGGATTGAGAAGACCGTTGCGGCTGGGGATAAAGTCCGATTTGGGACTTGGGTTCTGGTGTCCGACTTGAGCCCAATGTCAGATCCATCACTTCTTAGCTGTCACCCAGGGCAAGTTAGTCATCTTTCACTTGGCCGGGGCTCCTTTTCTGTAAAATGAGGTAGAGGCCTAATAGTATCAGCCAGATAGGAGTGCCATGAGGATTGCGGGGGGCCAATCACAGTGCTAGGTGCATTTACCGGCACCTACTTAATGAGTGGCCCATTTTGCAGACAGGGAAACTGAGGCTCGCAGGATGAGTAATAATAGGCAGGGTGAGTAATCGTCCAGGGCTTCATATGGGCAGAGGCCGAGTTCCGTTTACCAGTGCGAGACTCAGTTTCCACTCCTCAGGGGCCCCACCGATGAATGCCCCGCCCAGACTCCCTGCCCCTTCCAGGCCCCGCCCCCGGTTCACCGCGCGCCGGGAGTCGCCCGCCCCCTCGCGCCGAGGCCCCGCCCGCTCAGCCAATCCGCTGCTGCCGGCGTCGAGTGCACTCGGCCTCGCCCGCGGCCCTCCTGTCCTTGGCACTCGCTCCCGGCTAGCTCACTCTGCCGCCGCCGCTGCCTCAGCCGCTGCTGCTGTCCTACCGCCGCATCCGCATCGCTGCTTCGGTAAGATCGGGCCCGGCCGCGCGCCGCGGGGAGGGCTGCGGGCGCCGCCCTGCGGGCTGCGGCGGGCCAGGGGCAGGGGGGCGCGCGGGTGCTGCCGGGATCCGGACCGGGCTGGGGGACGCAGAGAAGAACCCCAGCCTTCACCTCGGACCAGGACTTAAGGGGAGCTCACAACTGGAGCGGGATGTTGACTTTCCAGCCCCCGCAGTGGATTGGGTCTGGGGGTCCACCCGCAGGTCGATTTGCCATCGGGGGGGCCCCGTGCGGCAGCGGGAGGGATGCTCGGCCCTTTGGCCTTGCCAGGACGCCTGTGGCTCCGGGCCAGTGGAGCCGCGGGCTTCTTTTCCCCATTCCTCTGTCGGTCCGGGAGTGGGTTGGGTCTGGGGGCCTGCCCCGGGGTTGGTCCGACTGCGGGCGAATACCCCGAGCTTTGGGAGGGATGTCATCTGCCCCAGGCTACTAGATCCGCCGACCCCTTTCCCGGTGCCATTCCGCAGGCGGGTCTAGTGCGGCAGCAGGAGGGATGATCGGTCCTCGGGATTCGATAGGGTTGTACCGAACCCATCTCGGCGCCCGCCCCCGCAGTGCAGCCGTCGGGACACGCCCTTGGCGTGGGGACTCCTGGCGCGGTCCGAGCCCTGCTATGAGCAGGATAGGGTACCAGGGCCAGTCTCGGGTTCTGAGCGCCACCCCATCCCCCATTCTGACAGCGCTGGGTCTAGGGCCAGGTAGGCGCGGAGATTCAGCGGAAGGTGGTGCCTGACCAGAAGACTGCCGGGCCACGGTGGGTGGGTGGCGCCACGTGACCAGGCCTCGGTGAACTTGACCTGGGAGTCCGACGGCGCGGTCAGGGCCACTCGGAGCAACCCCTAGCTAAGAACTACTTATGTAGCCAGCCAGCAGCTGGTGTCCTTAGTTTTCATGGGAAAGGCTGTCGGTCAGTGTGTTTATAATGTTAATCGGTGCTTGACTTTCCTTAAAACCGAAGAAAAACAAAAATGAAAGCGGATCTTTTTTCCAATTCTGATGATTTAAAAATCCCAGTAATTATTAGGTTAAATACGGAACAAACTCAGTATTCCCAATTAGAGACAGGCTTTCTGCTCTATGTATTAAAATATTAAGAGCAGATTTTAGTGGGAAGCAGGTAACTTTGTAAGTTACTAAGAAAAATGAAAGTTAGTAATCAGATTAACCTTTTGAAACGTGTATCTTGTTACACCATTTTCTTCCACAGGCGTCCGGTTTCTGGTCATTCCAGATATTCAAGCATATTTATTTACTTCTAAGCCACAAACCAAATGGATAAAAAATGGCTGAATAGCACTGGTCTTTAATTTATACCAGCAAGCATCCTCCCCCTTTCCAAATTGTCTAAGGTCACTAGGGCAACGTGAGCAGAGCCTAGGTGTGAGGACTTGATGCTTGTGAGAACGCTATCCGTGTTGAGCTTGTGAGCATCTGGTTGTAAGTTGCTTTGGGGAAGCATCAGCATGCAGAGTTGATTCTTTGGATTGGTTTTGCCTTGGGTAGCAAGAGCCCAAGGACTCTTTCCTTGCACTTGAACTCTATCTTTATGGTTGTTGAAATCAAAAGAAAAAAGGGCCAGGTTTAGGAGTGCACATACTTTGTATCAAAGTGGCAGAAACTGGCTTCATACACAGGCGAAAATAATCTTTCGAGTTTCTACTAAAAACAGGCCGCCTAACCTGGAAGGGAAGGGAATTAGACTGGGTCCTTCCCCCGCCGCTGCCGCTCTTGGCCCACGCCCCGGCCCAGTGGTCACTGAGCGGTCAAGCTTGGGCTCTGGGGACTCCTGGGCAAAGGCTTGCGCTTACCCAACCTTGGCCCCGTGTGCTCATTCATAAAAACATAATTTTAATTCGGATTTGCGGAGGACCCCGTCCAGATGCGCCCTGGGCTCGTGAGCGCAGCGCCTGCGCTTCTGGTCTGATCTGTCATCAGACTTGCTGAGCTAACTGTCCTCAAGGCAGAGCACCGCAGGGCCCGGCTTTCCCACGGATAAGCGCGTTGCTTTGCGCCCGCCGGCTGCTTTGCGCTGGCTGTTGCTGGGATGGCCGTAGCGACTCGCGCCAGCTCGCTCCGGAAGGTCTCTGTGGGCACGGCCGGTGGAACAGGATCTAAGCGTCCGGGACGCGCCAGCCCGGGGGCGGGGCTCCCGCCGACCTTTCCCCTACTTTTCTCCGCCGTCACGTGACCCCGTGCAGGGGTGGGGGAAGGGGCGGAGCCGCGGTGGCCAGCGGCGCCCTTCCGAGTACGCGGTCCAAGCCTGCAATTAAAAATGCTGCCTGCAATCTGCGGAGGGAAGGTGGTGGCGGTGGGAGGCGGAAACCGGCGCCCGCTCAGGCCCATGGCTGCTTCTGCACTTTGATCGTTTGCATTTTTTCCTTTGTTGGAAAAAATGTTTAGTCACTCCGCATGGTTGTTATTGGGAGGCTGGAGTTTATTGTTGGTGGAATCCTGAACTTAAATTCCGGAAGAATTGGTGCTTTGAGAATTAAAATGGTTGTCCCAGATTGTATGTTTTAAGCGTGTTGAAGAGATTCTCTCACAATTTAAGGAGGTCCTAACTGTTACAATGGCTACAATGGCTAATGCCAATCTCAAGCTTTTCTTCCGAGTACTTTTTTTTTTTGTAATAAGTGGTACAAGCACACGGTGCAAAGTTAAAAAGCAACACGCAGTAATACAGGGTAGTTAGCCTCACTTACCTGCTCCAGATGCCACCAGTGCTAGTCACTTTGATGATTTTGGAACTAGTCTAGGCTGTACAGGTTATGTATGTTTTTAAAAATATATATATTAGTTAATACATATAAGTTATTATAAATAATTATTTATTTATAAATACTTTTCAGCTTGTTGATTTCACATATTTGTTGCCTTTTGTGAACTTCAGCTTTTACCCCATGCAAATACTGGGCAAACACCGGGTTCTCAGCAGGCCTTGGGCTGAGGCCAGCTTGCTCTGTTTGGGTAAGGTGACTGCCTCAGTTCTGAGAAATGTCTACCTTTGCTTTTCTCTGTGGTTTGTATTTATGTCCAGGAACGTGTTTGGAAGTTAATAATGAAAGAAGTTGTGCAGCAGAATGAGGGAGGCATTGCTTCTCCAGAGTGTACAGCAGGGTCATTGTCACCTTGGAGGGTGGGGAAGTAGAGTGTCTACCCTTCCCTTCCTGAGGGTCACAGGCTTAGTGGTTTGGAGCTATAGGTACAAAGGAAAGGAATATTCCACACTTGTTGCTGGTGGTTTGTGGTCCCCATGATTGGAAGCTGAGTTCATCCCATGCCTTGGGCCCCCATATGCAGTTCTTTCTTTTTTTTTTTTGAGACAGAGCCTCAAGCTGTCACCCTGGATAGAGTGCTGTGGCATCACAGCTCACAGCAACCTCCAATTCCAGGGCTCAAGCGAGTCTCTTGCCTCTGCCTCCCAAGTAGCTGGGACTACAGGTGCCCGCCACAACGCCCGGCCATTTTTTTTTTTTTTTTTTTTTTGTTGCAGCCATCATTGTTGTTTGGCGGCTGGGCTGGATTGGAACCCACCAGCTCAGGTGTACGTGGCTGGCACCTTAGCCCGCCGAGCCCCCATATGCAGGTTCTTGCTACTTCTCATATAGATCTTGAACTTCCCTTCCTCGCCTTTCCTGTGATCTGTAGCAGGCATTCAGATATGTTTTGGAGGAATGACAGAATGTGCCAGGGACGCTTTCTCCTGTGAATTGCTGCAGCCTCTGACATGGTGGGATCCACTGTTGTAGAATTGTGTAGATGAACCCAGGAAACTGGGGTGGGGTGGCTTCCTCAAGGCACCTCCTTCATGTTATTATGGTCAAAACTTGGGGCCTGGGTGGCGCCTGTGGCTCAGTGAGTAGGGCGCCAGTCCCATATACCAAGGGTGGTGGGTTCAAACTCGGCCCTGGCCAAAATGCAACAAGAAATAGCCAGGGCTACCATCCCCCCCAGAGCATTCACTGGGCATGCTGTGTTGGAGAGTAAGCTCTGTGAGGGCAGGAAGGTTGGATGGTTTAATTCCTTGCTTTTGGAATCCTCCATCTTTTTTTTTTTTTTTGCAGTTTTTGGCGGGGCTGGGTTTGAACCCGCCACCACCGGCATATGGGGCCGGTGCCCTACTCACTGAGCCACAGGCGCTGCCCATATATTTTTTTTTTTTGGAGACAGAGTCTCACTTTGTTACTCTCAGATAGAGTGCTGTGGCAGCACAGCTCACAGCAACCTCCAGCTCTTGGGCTTAGGCGATTCTCTTGCCTCAGCCTCCCAAGTAGCTGGGACTACAGGCAGCTGCCACAAAGCCCGACTATTTTTTTGTTGCAGTTTGACCAGGGTTGGGTTTGAACCCACTACCCTTGGTATATGGGGCTGGCGCCCTACTCACTGAGGCACAGGCGCCACCCGCCTCCATCTATATATTAAGTAATACATGTTTGTATTAAAAGCAAATACAAAATAACCTTTTAAGAAATTGTCGGGGGGCGCCTATGGCTCAGTGAGTAGGGCGCCGGCCCCATATACAGAGGGTGGCAGGTTCGAATCCACCCTGGCCAAACTGCGACAGCAACAAAAGAGACGGGGATTGTGGCGCCTGTAGTCCCAGCTGCTCAGGACGCTGAGGCAAGAATATCGCCTAAGCCAAGAGCTGGAGATGGCTTTGAGCTGTGACAGCACAGTACTCGGCCTAAGGCAACAAAGTGAGACTCTGTCTCTAGGGAAAAAAAAAAATTGTAATGGTGGCCCCCATAGCTCAGTGGGTAGGGCGCTGGCTACCCACACAGAGGCTGGTGGATTCGAACCCAGCCCGGGCCAACTAAAACAACAATGACACCTGCAAAAATTACAGCAAAAAACATAGCCGGATGGTGTGGCAGGTACCTGTAGTCCCAGCTACTTGGGAGGCTGAGGCAAGAGAATCATGTAAGCCCAAGAGTTTGTGAGCTGTGATGCTATAGCACTCTACCCAGGGCGACAGCTTGAGACTCTGTCTCAAAAAAAAAAAGAGAGAGAAAAGAAAAGAAATTGTCATGCTATATAATTCAAAGTGATTTTTTTTTTTTTTTTTTTTTTTGTAGAGACAGAGTCTCACTTTATCGCCCTTGGTAGAGTGTCGTGGTGTCACGCAGCTCACAGCAACCTCAAACTCTTGGACTTAAGGGATTCTCTTGCCTCAGCCTCTCAAGTAGCTGGGACTATAGGGGCCTGCCACAAAGCCCAGCTATTTTTCTGTTTTGCAGTTCAGCCGAGGCTGGGTTTGAACCCACCACCTTTGGTATATGGGGCCGGCGCCCTAATTGTTGAGCCACAGGCGCCGCCCGAAAACCCAGCTCTTTTTAGAGATGGGGTCTCCCTCTGGCTCAGGCTGGTCTTGAACCTCAAAGTGATTATTTATTAAGGCATTTATCAATGATTTTCCAAAAGTCCCCTCTTTTAGTGCCTTGAAAAAGATTTGATACACAGAAGTTTGGTCACTTGATTATTTTTTCAAACACACTCTGTGGTGCATTTTGAAGTCCACTTCTGTATGGTCAAAATAAATACATCAGCAAATTGCTAAAAGTTAAGTATCACAGTTAGACTAAGAAAATGCCATGAAGGCAATCAGTTTGATGAAAATAGTTCAGATTGTATATGAAACCAGAACATTGTACCCCTTAATTGCACTAACGTACACAGCTATGATTTAATAAAAAATTATATATATATATATATATATATATATATATATATATATCACAATTAGAGGGAGCCAAGGTATCAAGTGCTGGTGTTGAGTTTTGGCATGGGGGGTTTGGCGTGGAGGTTGCCGTGTAAGGAGAAAGTACAGGAAACCCACCTTTCTGGTGGGCTAGTGTTGGTGGCACATGGCTGCAGTTGAAAAGGTACAAAGAACGTGTTCTTTTTTTTTTTTGAGACAGAGCCTAAGCTATCACCCTGGATAGAGTGCTATGGCATCACAGCTCACAGCAACCTGCAATTCCTGGGCTCAAGTGAGTCTCTTGCTCCGCTTCCCAAGTAGCTGGGACTACAGGCGCCCGCCACAACGCCCCGCAATTTTTTGGTTGCAGCCGTCGTTGTTTGGCGGGCCCAGGCTGGATTCCAACCCACCAGCTCAGGTGTACGTGGCTGGCGCCTTAGCCCGTTGAGCCACAGGTGCCGAGCCTGTGGGTAATCTTTTCTCAGCAGATTTCCAGCACAGTTGCTTACTGCTAGACGATATGGACAGTGGTTAGGTAGGTTTTTTTTTTGGATACAGAGCCTCAAGCTGTCGCCCTGAGTAGAGTGCCATGGCATTACAACTCACAGCAACCTTCAACTCCTGGGCTTAAGCAATTCTCTGGCCTCAGCCTCCCAAGGTCGCTGCAACTATAGGCACCCAGCTATTTTTTGGTTGTCGTTATTATTGTTTGGCAGGCCCAGGCTGAATTCCAACCTGCCAGCTCTGGTATATGTGTCTGGTGCCCTAGCTACTGAGCTACAGGCACCAAGCAAGCCCCAGCTAATTTTTGTTATAGTTGTCATTATTGTTTAGCAGGTCTAGGCCCGATGGACCTGCCAGCGTTGGTGTATGAGCCTGGTGCCCAAACCACTGAATTATGAACACCTAGCCAGAGCATGAGTTTACGAATTGGACCTAGGTTTGATTCCCAGCTCTGCTGTTTGCTGGCTGTGACCTTGGGGAAGTTTCTTGAAATGTAATCCTTGGTTTTCTCACTAGAAAATGGGGACAGTAGTACCCATTTCCTAGGGTTCTAGTGGGAATTAAATGAACTAATGCCAGTCAAATGCATTAACAATTGTCTGACCTTCTACAGTTTTTTTTTTTTAAGTTGGATGGGAAAGCATTTTCTTTCTTTTTTTTTTTTTTTTGCAGTTTTTGGCTGGGGTTAGGTTTGAACCTGCCACCTCTGGCATGTGGAGCTGGCACCCTACTCCTTTGAGCCACAGGCGCCGCCCTCTACGCATATTTTTGAGTTTGAGAACTTGTCCTAGAAAAAGTGCTGCATTGGGCGGCGCCTGTGGCTCAGTGGGCAGGGCACCAGCCCCATATACTGAGGGTGGTAGGTTCAAACCCAGCCCCAGCCAAACTGCAACAACAAAAAAAATAGCTGGACGTTGTGGCGGGAACCTGTAGTCCCAGCTACTCAGGAGGCTGAGACAAGGGAATCGCCCAGGAGTTGGAGGTTGCTGTGAGCTGTGTGATGCCACATCACTCTACTGTGGGCTACAAGGTGAAACTCTGTCTCTCAAAAAGAAAAGAAAAAGTGCTCCATACCTCATTGCTGAATATCACTATGGTCACCTTCGAATTACTCTCTTTGGGAAGCTATATACACTGAATCCAGGTCCCAGTTCACCCTTCAAAGCACTTAGGATGAGTTCTTGAACTTAATTGTCAGACCTTGTATAATGACAACTCTGATGGCCATTCCAGAAAAAGAGTCCCAGAACTGCTCTGGAGAGTGGACTAGGCACTGATGTCAGCACATAGCTTCCCGAGAGGAGTGCTTTGAAGGTCACCGTAGTGATCTTTAGCAATGAGGTGTGTAGCACTTTTTCTAGGATGAGCTCGTGAACTTAATTGTCCCACCCCGTATGCGGATCACATTGTCTAGCATATGCCAAAGAGTTTGGCAGGAATATTCTGTATCTTCATTGTCAAAGCACAAACATGAACCCATCCACCTGTGTATCTGCCTATCTGCCCACCCACCCACCCTCCTGTCTCTGGATCTGTGGATCCAAGGCCATGTTGAAAGATGTCTGCAACATAGCACTTATTTACATTGTGCTTGCTGTAAAGACCATTTTTTGTTTGGTTGGTTCTGTTTTTTTAAGTCCATTGACACATGAGTTTTATTGTTTGTTTTACATCACAAGGGTGATTTCCATATCTCCGTTTCCCCAGGGCGGCTGGAGTTTGGAATCTGACTCTTGCTGACCTTTCACCTCCTTACCTTTTACCTGCTTTCCTGGGTGTCTGGCCAGTGGCAGGGGTGGGGGATGTGAGAGGTGAGGGGGTGGGGTAAGCCCTGTCTTTGGGAAGGCTTCTTCTTCTTCTTTTTTTTTTTTTTAGAGACAGAGTCTCACTTTATCAGTCTCTGTAGAGAGCCGTGGCATCACACAGCTCACAGCAACCTCCAGCTCCTGGGCTTAGGCGATTCTCTTGCCTCAGCCTCCTGAGTAGCTGGGACTACAGGCGCCCGCCACGATGCCTGGCTATTTTTTTGTTGCAGTTTGGCTGGGGCCAGGTTTGAACCTGCCACCCTTGGTATATGGGGCCGACGCCTTATTGACTGAGCCACAGGCACGGCCCTGGGAAGGCTTCTTCTTCTTCTTTTTTTTTTTTTGAGACAGCCTCAAGCTGTCACTCTGGGTAGAGTGCTGTGGCATCACAGCTCACAGCAACCTCTAATTCCTGGGCTTAAGCAAGTCTCCTGCCTCCGCCTCCCAAGTAGCTGGGACTACAGGCGCCTGCCACAACGCCCGGCCATTTTTTTCTTGCAGCCGTCATTGTTGTTTGGCGGCCCGGGCTGGATTCGAACCCGCCAGCTCAGGTGTATGTGGCTGGTGCCTTAGCCTATTGAGCCATAGGCACCGAGCCCCTGGGAAGGCTTCTTAATGACCTGGCCAGTATTAGGATGCACAGGCTGCTGACCTCTCTTAACTTAAAGTTTTAGTTAAGAGAAATTGATTGTGGAAAAAGGAAACACGTTGAAAAACAAAATACCAGAGCAATTTATTGGCCGAGGGTTTGGGAGAGGTATGGTGCATGGTGAGTAAAGTGAAGATAATCCACCCCAATTTGTATGGGGCATGTCAATATCTGTCTCCTAAATTGTCCGTTTCACATCAAGAGAGCTATCTGTGGTCCTCATGATTTGATTCAGAGAATCAGACCAGGATTCATGCTCTTGAGAAGCTTAGGACTTGTTTTGGAAGGCTGAATTCATACTTCATAAGTGAAAGTCATTTGTCAGCAAGTGCAGGTTAAACTGCTAAATGTGTCTGGGAGAATTCTTGTGCTTTGGGGATGTGGATTCCTGAGCCAGACAGAGCAGGTCCCTGAGGGCAGGGAGCTTTACATAGAGGATGAAAAAAGGAGAGAACAGTCAGAGTTAGTCTGGGGTCATGGCCAGCAGGTCTGGCTGAGGGGCAGGTGACAGGGGAAGTTGAGGTTGGAAAGGTAATGGGGACAACCACAGAACAGATTTGAACTTGAGACTGGAGGTGTGAAATTTTTTAAATTGTGATAAATTGAGGCGGTGCCTGTGGCTCAAAGGAGTAGGTCGCTGGCCTCCATATACTGGAGGTGGGATGTTCAAACCCAGCTCCGGCCAAAAACTGCAAAAAAAATAAAAAATAAAATCGTGATAAATAGGTCGTAGTGATCAGCTTTAGCATCTTATTCTGCATCTCGGTGTTTATCCAAGAGCGGATTAGTATAAGGTACTTAAATGCTCCAGGCAGACCTTGGCCGTGAGACTCTGCGTTAGGGGCCCTCATGCCATCCAGAGTGGCACACGGCGTGGCGCCCTTGCTGAGCTGGGACTTGGCAGGCACCTGGCACACTCCAGGCAGGGAGGTCTGTGGGAGCCCCTATCAGGTGGGGTTCCGGGGAGGGGAGGATCTCCCCCAACTCAGCCTTTTAGGGCAGAGGGCTGATCCGGCCCCTAGGCCCTGGGCTCCAGGCCCCATGTCCCACATCAGCTTCTCGGAGATGATCGCTGTACTTTCAGTGAAAATACACATGGCCACAGCCCCATGGCAATCCCGGACCATGTGGACCTTTTGTCTCTGGCATATCAGAGGCACCTGGGGGTTGCTGCCGCAGCGATCACCTCTGGTTTATCCCTGTGCTGGTCTGGGGCAGAGAAAGAAGTGGCCCATGACAGGGGCAGTTGCCAAGAGGCCAGTCCAAAGTCTCCACGGTGATTTGAGGGAATGATTGAATGGGGTTAGGGGGATGGTGAAGGCTTCTTTTCTTCAATCTTTATTTTTTCATTTCTTTTCAACTTTTCTTTCCCCTTGTCTTTTCTTTTTTTCTTCCACACCACGGAAACTCTTTCCCCAGAGCACTAGCTCTCTATTCCAGGCTGCGCTGTGTCTCAGAGATCTGGGTGTGGAAGAAAACCTCTAGAGTGGGGATCTCTGCAAACAGGCCGCCCTGGGGGGTGACGTGGGTTCATGAGCAGTTGAGTAGATCTCTTGGGAGGTCCCTCTGGAGGGGCGGCATGGAGGAAGGAGAGCTGGGGCGGCAGATAAGGCAGAGCTGCTTCCCTTCAGCTAGACCCGGGTAGGGAACGGACATGTCACTGGTGGGGCCAGAGTGCCTTCCAATCAGCAGGTTCTGGGGACTGACTTAGCCCGAGGTGGGGAATGGAGTGTGAACAGTGCTGGTCCATTGCTGCCCAGGTGGGGCAGAGCAGGTGCTGGTGGAGGGAGGTTACAGGCAGGAGGGAAAGTGGTGAGATTCGTGTCCCCCCACCCCCACCCCACCCCCCGCCGGCATAGTAGTTTGGGTGTAGAGAAAGTGCTTGAAACGTGGAGGTCCTCAGGTTGGGCAAGCCTGGGGGCTGTCTGACCAACTCCAGGGCTGCCGGGGACCCACCTGCCCCTCAGAGGCCAGAGGCGCCAGAGGCAGCAGCAGATAAAGCAGGAAGCCACATAGGAGGAAGGAGGAACAGGAAGTCCGGGCCACGGACACTAACGGTTTAGTTGTGCACCGAGAGCGGGACGTGGCAGAGCTCCCACCTGCAGGCAGGGGGCTACCGGCTCGCCTCCACTCAGCCCTGCCTCAGCCCTTTCTGTTATCCTGGGAGGGCTGAAGGAAGGAAGGAAAGAAAGAGGCTGTCCAGCGTAGCTGGATCAGACACAGTCTCAGCCTGCCCACTGCAGGCATGGCCAGCTGGCCTGAGGGCCCGTCCTTCCCCTGGCAGGGTGTGCCTCCGACTCCAGGGAGGCCTCCAAGGAAGGAGCATGTGGGTGTCCCTGGCCTGTTGTCCTTGCCAAAAGGAGGGAGGGAGAGTGTGAACTCTGATAGGGCCTCCCTGGCAGGTTAGAGCAGACAGACCTGACTCCAGCCCCTGCTGTAGCAGAGAAGTGGCACCTTCTGGGCATACAGGAGTGGAAGGAGCACAAAACAGAAAGTGGCCAATACGACACCTGCTCAGGGAAGCCACTGGCCAGGGCTGGTGGACATGGTGATATGCACAGGGCAATCACATCCCAGGAAAGGCTGACATGGGAGACAGGGTGCTGGCAGCAGGCAGGGCTTCGGTGAGGACAAAGAGGTCAGGATGACCACATCCCGAAGGAGCTGAACGTGGGCAGAGCAGGCCAACCGGTCAGGCGGAGATGAAGGATGCTGCCTTCAGAGAGCCAGGGGATGCCTGCTGTCCCCGAGCTCTCTGAGGGCCTCCTTGTTAAAACATGATGCTCTGGCTTGGCGCCTGTAGCTCAAGTAGCTAAGGTGCCAGCCACATACCAGAGCTGGTGGGTTCGAATCCAGCCTGGGCCTGCTAAACAACAATGACAACTACAACCAAAAAATAGCCAGGCATTGTGGCAGGTGCCTGTAGTCCCAGCTGCTTGGAACTACAGGCGCCTGCTGAAGCAATAGAATCGCTTAATCCCAGAGTTGGAAGTTACTGTGAGCTGTGACAGCTTGAGCCTCTGTCTCAAACAAACAAACAAAAAAAACTGATGCTCTAACAGGACAAGGCCTCTCCCTGCCTGTTGGTGATAGTGCAAAAGTGATGATAGAGGCCCTTGAGCCCTGGCAGGGACACGGGTGTAAACTGGTGTCTTCCAGCAGTGGTGTGCAGGATGGCAGGGCCAGAGCCTGTGGGCAGAAGAGGCGCATCTCCAGAGCTCAGCACAGATGAGGAGCAGGCTGTGGGGGATGCTCAGCGTGACAGTATTTTGTGTGTCTGCACCTGCCTGGTGGTGCTGTGTGCAGTTGGGATACAGATATGTTCCAGGAAGATGAGCCCCACGTTCTGGGGAGGGGAAGAAGGTTGTACACGGTTCATTCTTCAAAAGGGCAGGATGGGGCGGCGCCTGTGGCTCAGTGGGTAGGGCACTGGCCCCATATACTGAGGGTGGTGGGTTCGAACCCAGCCCCGGCCACACTGCAACAAAATAGCCGGACGTTGTGGTGGGCGCCTGTTGTAATCCTAGCTACTTGGGAGGCTGAGGCAAGAGAATGACCTAAGCCTGGGAGTTGGAGGATGCTGTGAGCTGTAACACCACAGCACTCTACCGAGGGCGATAAAGTGAAACTGTCTCTAAAAAGAAAAAAGGGCAGGAATGGCTGTATCTGGTTACTTTCCTGTGTGTTTCTGACTTCCTCGGGGTTAGTACCCTTCTGCCCAGCTCTGGAAAGAGCGAGGGGCCCTGGCATGGAGCTAGACAGCTCCTGTGGGCCGGGATCAACCTTTAGGAAGCCACAGCAGCTGTGTCTTTGTCACTCTGGCTGCTGTTTCCGTGACTGGAGGTGGGAGAGGCTGCCAAACTGCATCCACACCCACCTGGGTGAGAGTTGGGGCGAGGGCGTGGCCCCTGCCCAGAAGGAAGCAGGTGGGAGAGCTGGCTGGGCAGGGCAGGGCAGGGCAGGGCGCTGGAAGGCCTTGTTTTCCCTTTTCTGTTTCTACACCAGAGGCATAAAAGCCTTGTGGGTTCGGTCTCTGCCCACTGTCCAGGTATTCCATGTTGTGGGGCCAGTGGACCAAGCCAGGGGAGCCAGGTGCTGGAGCTGCCTCTCACCACGCCCTCCATCCCCCTTACCTACTGGCTCTAAAAGGTGGACAGGGACCTCAGGCTGGAGTTTGAAAACCTCTCGGGGAGGCAGCCCTGGCAGCAGGGTGCCCCTCTGTACAACACCCACACCAGAGGTCAGCCCTGGTGCCCTGCCCTGTGTGTCTAGATAGGGCCCCAGTGCCTAGACGGGGCTGCAGGCAAGGCTCCCCTCCTCACCCTTCTCCCTTCCCCTCTCTCCTCCCTTCCTACCTCCCCTGTCCCCTCAGCTCCTTTCATCCCCCTTCCCTGTTCCCTTCCCTGCTCCTCTTTCCTCTCCCCTTTCCTGTCCCCTCCTCTCTCCCCTCCCCTCTTCCCTCACCTCTTATCTCCCCTCACTTCACCTCTTTCTTACATCACCTGTCCACACACTCTGGTCCCAGAACCCTTTGCCTCTCCCGATTTAATCCCCTGGCTCTGGATGGGTTACACAGCCATTTCTCCTTTCTCAATGTGGAGGTTACGGTTACAGAGTGAGGCGTGTTGTATGGGCACCAGGAGCACTGGGAGTGTGTGCGGGAAGCTCTCCACGCCAACTGCAATGGGCCCACGTTCCATTTCATTGAACACAGCTTCAGAAGTGGGAACATCTCAGGTATGTGGGGAAGAAAAGGCACGGGCCAGTGGACTTGCCTGTGGCCATTGCCCTTCACTGGTTCTCACACGCGGCTCCTGTCCCCACCCCCAAACTTGAGATGATGGGGGAGCAAATCCTGGAGGTGATAAAGGATGAAACTGCATTTATCAGTGTTTTAGTACCTGTCACTAAAAGATGTGTCCTTTACGAAATAACTGTACTATCGTATAACAGCTAAAAAACATATCAGAAATTCCCTCATGTCATGAAGTAGCAGCTGTGTGGAATGAGTCCTTTATGTGACCAGAGCGCTGTGGTGGATGGGACAGGGAGGCAAAGAACAATGACCTACCCAGCTCCCTCCGGTTATGTGTTTCTTAGAAGGATGGCTCTTCAGTTTCATGAGACAGTATTTTTTTTTTTTTTTTTTGAGACAGAGCCTCAAGCTGTCATCCTGGGTAGAGTGCCGTGACATCACAGCTCACTGCAACCTCCAATTCCTGGGCTCAAGCAAGTGTCCTGCCTCCGCCTCCCAAGTAGCTGGGACCACAGGCATCTGCCACAACGCCTGGCCATTTTTTTCTTGCAGCCGTCATCCGTTGTTTGGCAGGCCCGGGCTGGATTCGAACCCGCCGGCTCAGCTCAGGTGTACATGGCTGGCGCCTTAGCCTGTTGAGCCACAGGCACCGAGCCGAGACAGTATATTTTTGGTAATGGCTTTTATGAGAAACAATTTATAGACCATACAATTAACCCACTCAAAGTTTATGATATCTTACAGTTAAGTTCGCGCACTTGCCACCCCGTGCTTACGTGGGCAGCACCATACAAACAGCTTGGTAAGGTTTCATCACCTTGGTGTAGCACAGCTGCTGTGTGTTGATGTGTGGGGTGTCTTGCTGAGTGGCATTCATTATCTTTTGTTGTGTGTTCTCCAGACAGTGTCTGAGCATGAATTAAAACAATGAGTGAACATTAAATTTCTTTATTTTTATTTTTCTTTGAGATAGCATTTCACTTTATTGCCCTCAGTAGAAGTGCTATGGCATCACAGCTCACAGCAACCTCCAACTCCTGGGCTTAGGCGATTCTCTTGCCTCAGCCTCCCGAGTAGCTGGGATTACAGGTGCCCGCCACCCTCGGTATATGGGGCTAGCACCCTACCACTGAGCCACAGGTGCCACACTGAACATTAAATTTCTTTTTTTTTTTTTTGAGACAGAGCCTCAAGCTGTCACCCTGGATAGAGTGCTGTGGCATCACAGCTCACAGCAACCTCCAACTCCTGGACTCAAGCGAGTCTCTTGCCTCCGCCTCCCAAGTAGCTGGGACTACAGGCGCCCGCCACAA
>CAUYRH010147351.1:0-38489 GCA_963574655.1 Perodicticus potto | reverse complement strand
ACAAAAATTGATTCTCACTGGATAAAAGATTAAAACTTAAGACATGAAACTATAAAAATACTAGAAGAGAGTGCAGGGAAAACATTGAAGAAATCATCCTGAGAGAATATTTTATAAGGAGAACCCCCCCCAGGCAATTGACACAACACCAAAAAATACATTACTGGGATCTGATCACACTAAAAAGCTTTTGCTCAGCAAAGAGCACAGTAAGTAAAGCAAACAGACAACATTCAAAATGGGAGAAGATTTTTGCAGGTTATGCTTCCAACAAAGGTCTGATAACTAGAATCCACAGAGAACTCAAACTAATCAATAAGAAAAGAAAAAATAACCACATTTCTATGTGGGCACGAGACCTGAACAGAAACCTCTCGGATAAAGACAGGAGCATGACTTACAAACACATGAAAAAATTCTCATCATCTTTAATCATCAGAGAAATGGAGATCAAAACCCCTTTGAGATCTCATCAACTCCAGTCAGATGAGCTCACGTAACAAAATCCGCAAACTACAGATGTTGGCATGGTTGTGGAGCGAAGGGAACACTTCTACACTGCTGGTGGGAAGGCTAGCTAAAATGGCCTTTTTGAAAAGAAGTTGGAGAATACTCAAGGACCTAAAAGTAGACCTACTATTTGATCCTGCAATTCCTCTTGTAGGTTTATACCCAAATAATCAAAAATCATTTTACAACAAAGACATTTGCAAAAATTTCAAATATGGATGTAATTTACATGCATTTTCTAGGTTGAAAATTGTGTATTTAATTCATCAATTAACAAATATTTATATTATTAAAGTTGTCAAGTATTCTTATTTGAACTCATCAGCATTAAATTACTAACAGAGCTGCACTTTATGGGCAATGAGTCTTTTAATTCTACCTAATTCTAATTCTAATTAATCCTATGAATGGTTTTGATGATTATTTCTAATTTCAAATGAAGAACTTGAAGCAGAGGGCTGTGTAGTACAGTGTAGTAACTTGCCTGAGGCACATGCCTAAGAAATGATGTAGTCATGCTCTGAATTTAGAACACCCAGTTCCAGAGTCTTCTCTCTTAAGCCCTACACTTTATTAAATGTCTATTTCTATTTGTTTAGTATTGTGTTAAGTTCATCATGTATAATACTTCCATTACATCACTGTAACTATGAGGTATAAATTAATGTGCTAATTTTATATAAAGTTTGCAGAAAAAGAAAGACTGAGTGTCTGAACCAAAATCAAATGCAAGCAGTTTTGGCGCCTGGAGTTGTCTCCAAACCATGCTTAAAGAGGACTCAGTTTGAGTTTTAATTGGTGGGGCAGATGAAATTTATCTGCTCAAAAATTTATACATGATGCCGTGTAAGGTTCTTGAAAACAAAAAATGTGCCCATGTCTTGGTGGCCGTCTAAGATATACAATGCAGTCCTCTTTAATTTTTTTGTAAGGTTATTAGATTTAGAAAAAAATCAACAAACAAAAAATCAACAAGCAAAAAAGCAACTCTCAATTAAATATGAATTTTGTAGAACCAATATTTTTAAGTATGTCCCATGCAATATTCGAGACATAGGTAAACATTGAAAAAGTTCATTATTTATCTAAAATGTATATCCAACTTCCACATTTTATCTGACAATTTTGTTTTCTGGAAGTTTCTTCACTTGTACTTTTACTTCATGAAAATTCCCACATTTAAGGCACAACTCCTTTTCCTTATATCTTTTGAGTAAAGGAATTACAAAAAGCTATGTCCATTGCTGTTTATTTATGTAGAACTGGCAGAGGAGATGGGATGAGACCATTTCTAATCCTTCTCCCGGAGCACAGGATACCTGAACATGGGCATTCATAAAGACCGTGTTTGCATCATTCTTTCATGCCAGTGTGTCAGATCCTCCTCCTTCTCCTTAAGAACTGTAGGCATATTTGCTTATAAAACAAAAAGTTACATATTTATTTATAGACACACCTAAACTTGAAAGAGAATATGAATCTTCTTTAAGTCAGCCACATAGTAACAATAGACATCGTTAGATTAGGCTTTAATAATAGAGTTGTGTTGTTGGCATCATCAAAAGTTTGCTTACATATCAGATTCTGAGAACATCTCTTAGTTTGAATATAAATTACTGTGTAAATTTTAACTACCATCATCTTATGTTCATTACTTCGTCTCTGACAAATGGCAGTTTGAATACAAAAACACTTCAGAGGTTTGATTAAAAGTGATAAATTATCATTGTCTTTGGGCATTTTTCTTCCTTTCAAAGTGTGTCTCTTCTCTCTTTGTGATTTCTTCCTGTCCTGAGCAGGGGGCTGCGGACCACACGCATTGCTGTGTCACAGTCATAAAAGGACAATATTTCTGGGTAAGGAACATTAAATAAAATTGGAGACCTGTAGCTGTGTTGGAAAAACTTTCTAATATCTGCTTCACCCCTCTATGTTAATTGTTAAAATCAGCTGAGTGACCCTGAAACAACAGTGACTCATTTCCAGTTTTTATTCACCTGCTCATCTTCTCTAAAGTTCTTTATTAAAGTGTGAAAATAACTTGTGATTTTTTCATTTTCACTGAAATGATTAAACTCATTGCTTGTACTGACACAAAATCTGTGAGAAGGAATCCATTATACAAGTATAATGTGAATAGTATAACAATAAGAAAACAGAGGATAATTTTTTTTTCTCTGAAGAAATAGAAAAAAGCAAGAATGAAGGAATTATTTAATTTCAATGAGTCACATCTTACTGTTTCCAGCATCTTGGCTCCATCCAAGAGGTCTTGGGGCTCGAGGGACTAGAAGTAGAGTTCCTGCTTATCCACACAGCATCAAAAATTCATAAAGTTTTAAGTTTGGTGATCCTCTTTTCTATCTTTTTTACTGGAGTTCCCTGATTCCTTGATGAATAGTGAAATGAACTAAGCTGAAATCAGAAACATGGAAAGTTGATTATGTACCTAAGGAAAACATTTGAGAGTAAGATTTCTATCTTTATAAAGTAGAGAATAAAATGTATTTATTTGTTTGTTGAATTTAAAAATACTACCTTATACTTCCATTTGTACATCATGTATATTTCCTTAAAACAATGATTGAGTTTCTTAAGAAAGTTTAGGGCGGCGCCTGTGGCTCAAAGGACTAGGGCGCCAGCCCCATATACTGGAGGTGGCAGAAACCTGGCCCCGACCAAAAAAAGAAAAATAAAATAAAAAAGAAAGAATTTAATGCTGCTTTCTGGCTTGTTTAATTCACAGGAAAAAGACCCCAGAACAGCCTTTGAGAATACTTCTCTATAAAAGGCAGAAATCCTTATTAGGTGCAATGTTTAGTTGTCTTCAGTAGGAAAAGTGTTCTGTCAAATTGCACAGCTGTATATTGATATGTTTACCATCCCTAATTATATATTATCTGCATCTATACATCAATGTATGTATCATCCACGTTTAGATCTTTTCACATCCAGTATAGTTTTGTGTAAATCTTTTAAGCTCTGAAAGTATTCTTAACAGTGGGAAAAGAGTATAATGCCATCCTCATTACTACTTAGAAGAACTCCTTTTCTACTTATGTGACCCAATTCTTGGGCTTCATTGTGGCACTCCAGAGAATGACAGAATTCAGGAAATTCAATTCCAGATGCGTGGACTCAGAGTAATCTTTTCAAGTCAGAGTACATTGGTACCTGGGGAGACATCACATGAAATCATGTGCACTGGATAGCTTTTATGGAGCTCATTATCAAATGGGAACATTAGGCAGGAATCTGGCAGAGAAAATGTAATCAGGATTTATAATTAAGTGAGAACAGAATTTATAAACTTGATTATAATTGTAGGGTTTCTAGGCCCTTTTCCAAGTATCAGCCACATGCACTGCAAATATAAAATAAGAATTTGTATACTACGAATTCTTTATTATGGTTTCAGTAGCAATTCTGGAAGCTTTGATAGATTTAATCTCAGACTGAAAAAAATTGCAGTCTTTCCAAAGAAAGTTTGCTTAAAGGGTATTTCTGGTAGATTCAGTCTAGAAGAATTTAAAATAATTGACATTACTCAAAATAACTCCCCAAACTACAATTCATTGCTTTTTTTTGAGGGGGGGAGACTATTAGCACTGCCATCTTTAGATGAAAGAATCTTTGAAATATAGTCCCAGAGCAAAAGTTTGCATATTTTACTCATACCTCTTAACCTGATAAAACTGAAAGTTGTTTCTTCTCACTCTTTCATTTGCTTTATTGCTGATTTTTTTTGGACACAATTAGACTGTTTTCTAAACTAACAGCCAGGGGCCTGTGGGCTGTGGGCACTGCTCCTGCTGCTGAGAATGACAGATAAGCATTGTAGTGAGGGCTGCTGTAGCAGCAAGGCTAGAATTAGAGTGACTCACTGCTCAATGCTGATAACATGTCATGTAAAATGCAGCAAAGTGAAAGAGAAGGTAATGTGTAGTAGTGCAGAGTTGGGTTTTATACCTAGGCTTACCTGGGTATAAAAACCTGGCTATGTTACTAATTCTCTGTGAGAAAATGGTATTACCAAACCCAATCCTCATCTACAAATGGGGCCAATAAAGCCAAATTTTTATGAAGCTTAATTTTTTTTTAAATTTCAAATGAATATGAGGGTCCACATTTTTAGGTTACATTGTTTTCAATTCTAGTTGTAGTTGAATTAGGTTTCAGGTTACATTGTTTTCAATTCTAGTTGTATATTTCAAGTTGTATTGGAACCTTTCATCCAGGGGGCGCACTGAACACCCTCACATTGTGCACATTGGATCCCCTCAATTGCCTTCTCTCCTCTCCCTTCCCCTTTTCTCCACTCCCCTCCACCTTGCTAAATTATATTTATATTTTATCATCCATGGCATGTCGTTGTTTATATATTCGTTTCATATCATTGAGTACATTGGATGGATTTTCTTTTTCCATTCTTGAGATACTTTACTAAGAAGAATGTGTCTCAACATCGTCCAGGTGAACATACAAGATGTAAAGTCTTCATCTTTTCTTATGGCTGAATGATACTTTATGAGGCTTAATATTAATGTGCAAAATATATATTCCTGATACATAATGGCGGCTCACATAATGGTACCTATTTTTGTTTTTATTACATCACTGAAAAGTACTTAGCTGAGTTTTTAGCCATCTATGTACCTATGTATTCTTTTAAAGCATTTATAATTCCTGTCTGATTAGATATTGTGTGTATATGGACTTGCTTTTTAAGATCAATAAGTAGGAACTAGTGTTTTACAATGAGGATAGAAAATGAAGTACAGATATTAATTGTAGCCTTATTTTTAGATTAAATATAAGAATCACCTTTAAACCTTGAAATCCTTGATTTTGATTGTAAATATTAAAACCAAAGTTATTGATCACCTCGGTGAACTTTAAGGGGCTTAAAATCTGTTTAGTGAGGCAGAAAGCATGTACATGTGAAAAGTTATGGAAGAGGAAGACAGGAAATTACTGATGGCTAAAGAATGAATGAGCTGCATGACCAAAGACAGAGGCACCTGGGGGTCCTCAACAACAGCGGTACAAATCAATTATGTAACTGATTGTAAAATCTAAGTAAACTTAGTAGAAAATTAACAAAATATTTAGTAGTCCTCCTTCTAAAAATAAAAAAAAAAGAATGTCTATTCATGCATTTACAAAGATTCTTTAAGACTTATCTCGGTGCTCTGATACTAAAATAAAATAGTTTTTGAAAGAGTTCTGCTACAACTAGTGCATCCAGCGTGACATAGTTAATAGGAATCCCTGTGCCGGCTGTGGGAGCTGTGATCTCAGCAGGGAGACGCCGGCAGGGAGAGCTCTGTGGATTTTGCTATCTGTCATACTTCAGCAATGGGATTCTTTTTACCAAACAGAGAAAATTTCATGGTATATCAATTTTTAGTTTGGTTTTGGTTTGGCCTATCAGAAATTTAATGTTTAATTATCAAAAGCAACTTGTTTTATTTACCGACTTCCGTTTCTGAACTTCTAGGGTTGCAGTGATCTTTTTCTACTATAATAGAATTGTAGACACACCTATGGAATACCCATACGAAGAATAATTTGTTAGACAGATACATAAATGTGAGGATGGTAAGAGTAATAAAGAAGGGCTGCTCGAGGTTTGCTGACTCGTGCTGGAGCCTGTGAGAAACCTGTCCTGTGGGTGTTTTCAGGAAATTTCTGGGTCTTATTGAGCTCTGTATTTCAGCATCGAACACAGGGATTAACACGTGGCAAGTATTTGGTAACATAATGACAATAATGCATTTTAATGTGGCAACCCAATAAATGAATAATAAAATAATAATTAATATTCACAGAATGCTGCCTGTGGGTTGAGTATTGTGTAAAATAACATGCATATATCATTCATTTACCCTGAGAAAAGCTCTATGATGTAGACAGTCATATTGACCAAACTTAAATGATTAAGCAATTGAGTCACAGGGTGGTTAATTAACTTGTTTATACAAACATAACTAGGAAGTACCTGAGAAAGATGGGAATTCAGCCAATTCTACCAGAGAGCCCTGAATTTAAGCAGGCAAGCCTTGGTACCCCAAGAAAGTGAGGAATTGTACTAGTGAATCTCTGGATGTGGAGGAAGGGTCTATTCCTTCCACTGTAATTCTCTGAGGTAAAACCAGGTAAGAGTTCAAATACAAAGGGGATGATTTTTTAAAATCATCATATATTTTTCTTTTATGAAGCAGAGTTATGCTTATTAAGGTTTCTGAAAGTCAATGTTGAAAACAGTTTGCTTAATATAGAACAGAATACACTCCAGTTTAATATGTAGGCTACTCATTCTTTAAAATAAAATGACTTTTACTTTAATCTGACTGGTATTTGTGTCCAGTTAACCCTCACTTTTCTTCTGTGGACACAGAGATGAAGGGACACACACGTATGCGTATAACCAAGTGAGGTTATGTGTAAAAACATGTGTACTCGTGTTAATACCCACTCTAAAAGACATAGAGACCAAGGATTTCCACTTAGATGACATTAAATTTAGAAGAACGATGAAGTAGTAAATCTGGAGGTAGTAATATTTGCATATTATTCTGCTTGGTTGCTAACTTTTAATTGAATTTTTAGAGCTACAGATAGTCACAGTGTGATATGCTTATCATTACTCTTGTCCCTGTCTTTCTGTGAACACAGAGGTGAAATTGTGAGGTTTATTTCAGGCTCCTAACAGGTGAAGCAGTGCGATCCAGTGGGAGGTATATAATTCTTCCATCAGTCAGGTGAGTATAGCATCTTCCCTTCCATGTAGTCCTGCTTCTAACTGGCCCAAGGCCAGTTCAATGACTGCTCATCTTCCATGGCCCAGTGGCTTGTGAATGATGCTAGATCCTCTCCCTCCACTGATCTCTCATGGAATCTTATTCATATTTCTTACATGCTGGGAAGCAATTCTACTTCATATTATATAGGATTTGTGTTTCTTGTTTATTCCCTCTCCTCTGTTCCACTAGGCTCTTGACTCACTGGCTTTCTTTCCTTTTTTCAAATGTGCCCGGTTTGCCCCTGACTTAGGGTCTTTGTGCCACCTATTCCTTATGCCTGCAATGCCCTCCACTTGAACTTTTCCTGCCCAGCTTCTTCTTGTTCTTCAGATGCCACCTTAAATAGCACTAGCTCTGAAAGGCCTTCCCTGGCCATCTGTATCAGTCAGCGTCCCCAGAGAGATAGAACCAATGGGATCTGTAGCTAGCTAGATACATGAGAAAGGATTTATAAGGGGAATTGGCTCACGTGATTATGAAAGCTGAGAAACCCCAGGATAGAGCAAGCTGGAGAACCAGGAAGGGCAATGAATAGTGTGGCTCAGTTCAAATCTGAAAGCCTCAGAAGCAGAGAAGCTGTTTTTAATCTGAGGCTGAAACTTGAGAACCTCTGGGGCCGTTTGTTGCAAGTTCAGGAGTCCAAAGGCTGGAGAACCTGGATTTTTCACATCCAAGGGCAAGAGAAGGATGTCCCAGATCCAGGAGAGGGAAAGAGGATTCACTTTTCCTCTGCCTTTTTGTGATATCCAGGCCCCCAGTGAATCTGATGGTGCCCACTCAAATGCAGTCTGGGTCTTCCCACTCAATCCACCAACTTGCACGCCAATTCCTGAACTTGGAGGAAAAGCTTTTAACCTCTCGCTATTGAGTATCATGTTAGCTGTGTGTTTGTCATAGATGGCCTTTCTTGTGTTGAGGTATATTTCTCCTATACCTAATTTGTCATGTTTTTATCATGAAAGGATGTGGAATTTTGTGAAATACTTTTTGTTTACATCTATTGAGATAATCACATATTTATGTTTTTTATTCTGTTGATGTGGCGGATCATACATACAGATTTGCATATGTTGAACCATATTATATTCCTAGGATAATCCCCTTGGATCATGGTGAATGATCTCACAGTCATAATTTTACAACATCCTTTCTCTTCTATATATTGCCTACATGTACTAATTCCATTTCCAACTTTTCCCCAAAGTGCCCTAGTATTTCATCAGTATTTGTTTCTTTCTCTTTTCTTCCACTTTCTTTATTTATTGTCCATTAAAGCCAGATATAAGCTTAATGGAGGCTGGAGAAGAAGAGATTTGAAGCTGGCCAAGTCAGTATCCTTTTATGTGGCAGAGGTTCCCTTTGCGACTGGAAGGTCTTGTTCTTATTTTTTAATTTCATCACTAATGTTTATTAAAAAATGCTACATTCAGTAAAGAACAACTGAAAAAGTAATATCCAGACCCTTTATTTGTGTAAAGTTTTAGAGCAGTGAGGCATAATATTTCTAAAGTAGTTAGCATGTAGTCACAAATGGTGCTTCTTGGAAAACAGATTTTTGTCACTTTGACTAATGAGTGAGCTATTTATTAAGGATTTCTATTGGGGTTTGAAGGGGAGGGAAAGGAAAAAAGGTTGGTTAAGGAGAAGTTGAGCTGCAATTATTCCCTGTAATTGCATTAGTTGATCCTACAGAGAGCTCTGGAGCTGGTCATGATGGCCCTTTAAGGGTTTTCTTTAGGGAAGGAGTGTAGCCTTTGTATTCCCACATGGATGTGAATATGAGCTATCCCTGGAAGAAGGTTTGACTCTGAGCAAGACAGTTTTCAGAAAAGGCAACCCTTTGGAGGACTGGTGATTGGAGATCATCTTCTATTAGCATTCCTAGTAGAAACGCTAGAGGGAATAAGACTTTCTTTCCTGAAGAGGGACCTAGGCAGGGCATTAGCACATCTTCAACATAGGGTGTCATTTGTCTGCCGGGGATATGCTTTTGAGAATAACATGTTATTAACTGCTACTTGCATGGAATTGCAGTGCAGCTTTATCATGGGTCCCTCTAGAGAAATCAGATTTCTGCCTGTCAAGGAATATTACAGAGCAGCTTACCTCTGCTGATACTGTCATTGCATAAGAGAGGCCACGATATGAATGGAATGGGGAAATTAGCAAGGTAGGGATAAGTATGTAACAGACTCAAAAGTAATCAAGAAACACGACTAGTGCAGCTGGAAAGGTGACAGAAGGAGGGGGACAATGGTCCAATTTTCCAATACTGGAAATGTTTCTTTCTTTCATGGCTTCTTAAGTAATTATTTTGTGTATGCAAAGAATTAAGGATTAGTGGCTCAGATAGAGGTATCATCAGCACTATCACCATTAGTTGGAGAAACAGGTGCCCTGGCAAGCCTGAATAATAAATGTGTGTATATTCTTTGATGCCTCATCCTACATCCCTGAATATTTTGTTTAAGATGTCAAATGACTTTTATGTTTTTGGAACATGCTGTGCTCTAGAATCTGAGTGAAAGAAGTCTAAATCTTTCTCACAGGGCTACCAGTCCACATGTAACAATTAATAGTTCCGTCGACCGACTGCTTGCTCCGGAGCTGCATAGGGCAGAGACCATGTCTCTGTTAGTCTCTGTTCCTACTCACAACCATTCCAAGCAGAGAAGAGATTGTTATCAATGTTTGTTGGATGAATGGATGAGCTAATGAATTAATAGATATTCTGTAAGGTTGCTCTGGTTTTTCTAGTCAGTATTTTTTTAAATGAAAATTTAAAATTATTTTACTAACTACTAATTGGCTCCTAGCTTTCTGTACAAAAGACACACCTACCCTGGAGTTTAAAACCCAAACAGACCAGGCATTTCTCTTGGATAGGTAAGTTAGTGGAAGCTGAGCATCTCTCCTTAAAGACTATATGCATATTTTAAGAGCAGGGAAGCTTGTGTTGTTGAAGTTTCCAGACTCTAATTCAATTAGGTAGCAGACTGAAGGGAGCTGTAATTGGAATCTAATCTGACCATCAATATTGGTAGGAGAGGTAATCAGTCACAGCAGCCACGTCAGCCTGAGGAACAGAATGTGCCTGTGTCTGGCCTTAGGTAAGAGGAAGGCATCGTATGGTAGTAAACATGAGGGAAGGAGTTCTGTGGGGCGATGTTGGAAACTGGGAAAAGAGGAAAGATTGCAGATGCAAAGGTGAAAATGGAAAGAACTAACTCTTCCAGAAAGGACTGACGGCAAATATAAACTAGACTAAAACAAATAACCACAGGTAAACAGCATAGAAACGCCTGAGACTAGAGTGAGGGTAATGTGGTGGCTCTGCACCTCTTAAGGAAAGAGTGATAGCTCTTTAGATGAGGATGTAGGATGTACATAACCAAGGCACGGAGAGAAGTTCCCTCTGCTGAGAAGCTGTTCTTATGGATATTCTTCTGTCTTATAAGATATTACCCGAGGAAAATAAAATGTGTTTAATAGTGTATATCTTGTCCTGTCACTTCAATGTTACACTGATGAGGTTCCATTGGCATTCATCTACATACAGAGGGTGCCAAAAGTGAATATACATTTTAAGAAAAAAAAAACTATATTAAAATTGTTGCATTTGACTTCTTCAAATGTAAGAGGTACTCAGACATGACTTGTCTTCATTTTGGTTATTGGTGTATATTGAGTATTACAATTTTAATACCCTATGTTTTTTTCCTTTTTTAAAATGTGTATACGTTTTTTGGCACCCTCTGTATATGTAAATAACATGCAGATACTGCTACTCTCTTCTTCCTTAAAGGTTTATTTTCTGTTCACTTAGTTATAGAAGATAAATAAACTTTCTTTCATTGTTCTTGTCCATCACACAGATGCATACATGTGTACAAACCATGTGTACAAACTCATTTTACTTTTGGTTAGCTCAATATACAAGGCTGATATTATTTTGATTATGTAACAAGATTCACATGATGCCATGAGGTCCACTATGATAACTTCTTTTTCTGACTATGTTTCATATTCCCTTCCACCCCTCACTAATAATAATATTTGTCATGTTTGCTTTTTTCCTCCTCCCAATTTTCTTTGTAACTGTTAAAATCTCCTGTTGACATGTTCAACTACAGTCAGTATCCTATCAATTTCATTTTCTTGAAAATATTTCCCCTGGGACTTGTGACCTGCTCCAACTGCTTTCTCAGTCTGCCGAGTCACTTTGCAATCTTTTTTTATTTTGCTTTTCTTTCTGGTTTACTATTCATTTCCTGGATCCCCTGTCTTGCCCTTTCTAGGTTTACTGCTTCATTTTGATAGATCCGATCCTCCACTAGCTTCTTGAGAATGGACACATGGGAGTAAATTTTTGGAGAATGTAATTGTTTCTAAATGTCATTCTTTTACCCTTATCCTCAATGGGTGATTTGGTTGGACTTGTACTTTGGAAACTATTTTTCATTCAAATTTCTGTTGAAAAGTTTGATCATATTCTGAGTTTTGACCCCCTATGTAAAATCTGTCTTACTTTCTCTAGACGCATGTGCCATCTCATCTTTTCCTGATCTTTAATTTCACAGTGATCAGTGGTATGGCCTAATGAATCCATTTTTATCCATGCTGTTGTGCTCTTGGAGGGATTTTCTAATAAAGCAACTCAGGTCTTCATTTCTGGGAACATTTCTAGAAATAGTTATCTGAAGAATTCTTCCCCTTCATTTTCTCTGTCCTGACCTTTTGGAACTCTTTTGTATTTGGATAATGATCTTCCTGCACTACTCTAATTAATTTTATTATTATTTTTTTCTATTGCCATCTTTTCTTATGTATACTTTACCTTACAAACATTCTGAGATTTAAAAAAAATTTTGTTTTTATATTGTGAATTTTCAAAAGCTCTTTTTGTTTTCTAAATACCCTCTCTCTCTTTTAAATAGTATTTTCTTTCATCACAAATGTAATGCCTTTTAAAATTCCTTTCTGGCTAATATTGGTAGTAGTTTTTGAAGACTTTTTATGTGTATACTTTCTTTTTCCTCCAGGTTTCTGTGTACTATTTTTGTTTGTTTATTTTTTTGTTATTATCCTTCATATTAGATATTTCCTCATGTATTTGGTGGTTTCTGCCTCATATTTAAGAATGAAGCAATAACAAGCTGATTGAAGCCCTGTGCATGTAGATGGAGCTCCTTAACTATGACGTTTTATTCACAGTGATCAGGCTGACTCTTGGCTTGGGTAACCCAGTAATCTCAAATATAAATTTCTTTAGGCATTTTCCCTCATGGTCTCTGATTTCCAAGAGAAGTTTCTTCTAGTTTCTTGACTGGAAAGTTTATATCTGCTTGCCAGCATTCTGAGAGCTTAGAAGGGAAGAAAGGTGAGGGTCTGAACATTGGTTTGTCAACATTGTAAACTTCTTTAAATAGACTCCCTCCCAACTGAACTCTGCCATCCTGAGACTTTCTGTTATCTTTCCAGAAAAAAATAATAATAAAAACCTTCGATCTTCAGTCAGGATTAGATATGTGTATGTGAAAAGCTTGTTTCTTAAACTTTCAACTAAACCTTATTTTAGCTCCATCTTTACCCCAATATCCGAAAATACACACAACTACCAATTCCTGAAACTTTCATGGCCTCTGTGATGTAAATAGTATTTCTCTTCAGCTTTCCTGACTAGCGACTTGGAAATTATGTTTTAATCTCAGATTTTCAATTTCAGTTACCACTTATCCATCTGCTTTTCAGTTCAAAGAACTCTTCTATCACGCCCCTCCCTTCTTCTTTGTTCTTGTGATTTATGCCTTTGAAAAAACTCCCTTGCATTTCAGAACTAAATCCCTGTGCTCAACTCACATATTTAGTAAGAAGTTTTCAGCTGTTTTACTACTTCTTGTTATATGCTTTTTGCACAACTACAACTGAGCCCACTTCTATACAAAATTTATAATCCATGATTATATTAGATAGCACTGAGGAAAATAAATGAATTCCTCTTTGGTTTTACTACTCTACAAACAAGAAGAAGAGAATAAAAATGAGTTTTATTTCTCTTGTGAGACACCATCCTTGCATCTTTGTTGCTGACGTATTGATTCTTTTGCAGTGGAATAAAGTATCTGAATCTCACCCCTATCCATGTAAGGACGAAGACCATCTTGGCTTGGGTCCATGTCCGAGCAATTGGTACTTGAGATTGAATCTTATGAGCTTCAAATTAAGGCAAAATATTTTACTTTAGAGAACTGGAATAAAAAAAAAAAAGGAAAAAAGAGAGTGAATGAATATGTGAGTCGAAATTCTTGTCAGTGTTGAGGGTAAAAGTCAGGTAAACTGAAAGGAAACTTTTAGTCCCTGGGTAGAAAACCAGTCTAAGCTTATAACTGAAAGGTTTTTAAATTATATTACGAAGTTTAAATTTTAAATACAGACAATGGGAACATTTAAAAAATAGAGTCAGATTTTCATGGCATTTAAAATATACAATTAATTTTCACGAGTCATTCAGAAAACTCAGGCCAAAAATGAGGGTCGAGAATGGGGAGCCAGGTAGATCTAAAGCTTGAGGAAACAAACATATTGGTGGGGATGTATTTGTAGGTTCTGGGACTTTCTTGAAATTGGCTATTGGAGAGTTGTACAAGGAAGGTTTGTTTGTTTTTAAAGCATAGTGGAGACATTTTATTACATCTCAGATGCCTCTCCACAACTACCTGAAGGAGAACAGGTTCACGATGTCACTCTAGGTTACTCTTGAACATTAGCTGTTTAGACCTGGTGGAGATAGAAAAGAAACTCAAGGCTGGAAGAACAAGGGTAAAAGTTACCTATCTCAGCTTGAAAGTCTGGCCTTTGAGGGACTGTTGAGCCATTCAGTGTATTATTCATTCATTTATTTACTCATCAATTCTGTCAACAAATAGTCATTTTGTGAGCATTATCCCAGGTACTGAGATGCAGCAGTGAATAAGAAACATTTTTCTTTCTTCTCAGACCTTATAATCTTTCAAGTGTAGATCAAGGGAAGACTGTAGTGGAGATTCAATAAATAGGAGAGTAACAAAGAAAGCCCAAGGAGGAAGTGATATTCAAAATGACCAGACCAGAGGATCATTTTGTTCACATCAAAATGGATATTCAGAGAATAATCTTCATTTACTCATCCCTTTACTCCTTTACAACACTTACTTACTGGACACCTTGCAGTGCACCAGGCACTGTACTTGGGATCAGTATTTCAAAGGTAGATAGTTTAGTCATACGTGCACAAGATAATGTGGTTTCTGCCCCCCAAAAGCATGTGGGCATATCCATAAACAATTATAAAATAGTGTGAGAAGTGCTTCAATAGACATAGTACAGATTGCATGTTTAACATTTAGGAGTGGTGCCTAAAATAAACCTTGGAAGTCAGAGAGGTTTTCATGGAGGAAATAGGATTTATGCTGAGACCTGAATGATGTAAAGCTCTGAAGAAATTTGCTATCCACCCAGGACAGAGTGCTTCCAGGCATAGGGGAATATAAATTCCAGCTAGAAGAAAGTAGGTGTTCATGGTACAGTTCCAATCCCAGTGGCAACTGAAGAGAAAGATGGTAAACTTATGTAAGTGTATGACATTTAGCAAGTCATTTTTTAAAAATTCTAATTTTTATAAATATAGTATAATAGTTGTACAAATTTATTGGATATATATGATATTTTGATATGTACATATAGTGTATAATGATCAAATAAGGGTAATTGGGATATTCACAGCTCAAACAGTTAGCATTTCTTTAATGCTGGGACCACTCAACATCTATTTTGAAATAGTTTTGTGTCTGTTAACCAATGACTCTTTTTATCCCCTAACCAATACCTTTTCCAGCCTCTGATAACCATTGTTCTACCCTCTACCTTCATGCAACAAATTCATAAATGAGAACATCTGATAATTGTCGTTTGGTGACTGGATTATCTTAATTAACATAGTGTTCTCCAGATCCCTCCATGTTGTTGCAAATGACCCGATTTCATTAATTTTTACAGCTGAATAATATCCCATGGTGTGTATGAACCATATTTTCTTTTTCCATTCACCCGTTGATGGGCACTTAGGCTGATTTTCAATCTTCAAATAGTGCTGTCATAAACATGAGAGTGCAGATATCTCTTTGGCATCCTGAATTTTTTTCTTTTGGATACACACCCAGCAGGAGGATTCCTGGATCATATGATAGTTCTAGTTTTGAGGAAACTGCCATGCTGTCTTCCATAGTGGCTGTACTGATTCACATCCCACCAACAGCGTCTGAGCATTCTCCTTTCTTTGTATTCATTATTTTCTGCTGTTTTGATAGGGGCCATTTTAAATGGGGTGAGATGCTACCTCATCATGGTTTTGATTTACATTTCTCTGATGATCAGTCATTAAACATTTCTCATATATCTGATGGCCATTTGTATGTCTTATTTTGGGAAATATCTATTCAGACCTTTTGCCAATTTTTAATTGAATTATTCAGTTTTTTTTGCTGTTAAGTTGTATGAGCTCCTTATATCTTCTCGTTATTAATCCCTTGTCAGTTGAACGGTTCGCAAATATTTTCTTCCATTCTGTAGGTTGTCTTTTCATTTTGTTGATTGTTTCTTGGCTGTGCAGAAACTTAATACCTCTGTGTAGTGTAGTCTTATTAGTTTATATTTGCTTTTGTTGCTTGTGCTTTTAAGGTCTTATTAAAGAAATCTTTGTCCAGACTAATGTTCTGAAGTATTCCCCCAATATTTTCTTTTAATAGTTTCATAGTTTCAGTTCTTACACTTAAGTCTTTAATATATTATTTTTATTTTATGTTTGATTATGGGGAGAGATAGGGGTTTGATTTCATCGTTCTGCATATGGATATATAGTTTACCTAGCACTATTTGTTTAAGAGACTGTCTGAAAAGTATTCTTGGCACTTTTTTCAAAAATGAGTGATATAAATGCATGGATTTATTTTTGGGTTCTTTATCCTGTCCTATTGGATCTTCATGTCCGCTTTTATTCTAAGTGCTATGATGTATTGGTTACTATAGGTTTGCAGTATAATTTGAAGTTCGGTACCATGATGCCTCTAGCTTTTTTCTTTTTGTTAAGGTTGCTTTAGTTTTTCTGGATTTACATTGTCTTCCCATGTCTCAGTTCCCTCACTTTTAAAATGATAACTGTAATGGAACTTATTTCATGAGGTTGTTGTGAGGATCAAAGAAATGATACAGGTAAAACCCTTGGAATAGTACCTGGCTCTTAGAAAGCAGTCAGTAAATTTTAGCTAATAATAATAATCAGTATCATTGTTAGCAACATTAAGTGGCTCTAAAACTATGGAGTGAGAAGTACCTGTGTCTAAGAGATTCTGTAGATGCTCGGAGTTTGTTCCTGGTGTGCTGGGTACCAGAGCCAGGATGGTGAAACTAATATTAGATCTTCTCAGCTTGCAGCCTGATATGACTCATAATCTTTCTTTCTTCCAGATAGGCTTGAAACAGCCAGTGAGTCAGATTAGCTAAAATATATGTGTAACAGCATATCTTAAGCAGCTTAGGATACTATGACACAATAAGGGTACCTTAAAAGATATTTATTTTTCAGAGTTCGGAAGCTGGGAACTCCAAGATCAAATTTTCAGGAGATTTTGTTCTTGGTGAGGGCCCTGTTTTTGGCTTGCAGACAGCTACTTCCTTACTATGTCCTCAAGTGGCCTCTTCCTAGAGGGACACTGATCTCTCCTTGGGAGTCTCCACTTGTCTGACCTTATCTAAACTTAATTATATCCCAAAGGGCCCACCTCCTCATAGCATTGCATTGAGGTTTTGGACTTTAACATTGGGAAAACTCAAATACTCAGCCCATAATAGAATACCATTATGGGCCAGCCACCATTTTTGTTGCTGGGATACAGTGAAGAAAATGTATGCAGAGCTTCCTCTAAGGAACTTAAATTATATTGCCAGGTGAGGGCATGGAGCTGATAAAAAATTCATTGACAAATAAATCTAAAGAAGGCAGCAGAGACATTTTAATAGAGTGAATTGAGAGGGAGATCTGCTTACCTGCAGTGGTCTTTGCCAGGGAGAAAGAGCATTTCAGGCAGAAGAAAAGATGACTGTGGCAAAAACACAGGGATGATCAGTGGTTACACCTGATAGTAGAAGCTGAAGAAGTTTTAGGCCTCAGAAACTTAGTTCTTGTAGCATTGTTTAAGGGTTAACCAGATGTCTCTTTGACTGAGAGGCTAAGTTAACATTTACGCAGATGACCTTTGCAAACTACTCCCATATACTCTCTCTTCTTCTGGGACTCTACAGAGTGAACCTGCCCTGTGCTGCAGAGCTTTGATGAGTAGTGCTCTCTCTGGAATAATCCTCATTTTCTCTTCAGTATAATTTCATATTTTGTGAAAGACTTATTTCAAATATTTTTTGCCAATATTTTACATAGACCTATGCTAGAAATTTTAAGGCAGTAAAAATACAAATCAAACCAACTCTCTACTTCAGAAATCAAATGATCTTGTTAGAGAACAATAAAGGGCACATTACTGAAAAGAACAATGGATGTTTAGGTGAGAGGATTTTAAAATTTCTCTACTCCTGCTCTTTTCCTAATGGTAATGCAGCCATAAGTTAATGTCAGCATGGTAATATAGCATAGTCCCTCAAAAGGAAGGGAAACCCATGTTACCCAAAATATAATTAAATTTATACCTCTCAAACTATCATAAACAGAACATGGGATTTTTTAGGTTTCTTAGGGAATATAGTGCAAATAAGCTTATCTGTTCTATACTTCTCTATTTCAATATCATGTCTAAAAGACCTGGTCCAGAAGACGTAATATTAAGTGCAAGTTCACTTTGTGAAAATTCCAAAAGTTTAAATAGGCATTTGATGAGATTCTTGGAAAACAACTATAGTGAAGGAAAATGCTATGTAAATGATATTAGCTTGGTTTGCATAAAAACTATACAAAGAAACATGGTCTATAACTCTACATTATAATTAAGTCAAAGGAGTACTTTGCTTGGGGGTACTTTGATCCCCTGCTCTCTTCATATCCATAAATACCCAAATATACATTTGGAGTAATGCGCTTAATATAGTGAGTCAAGCTTCACATCAAGTCCTCTTTTTTCGACTAGATAGCTTCACATAAACTTTTTTAATCTAAAAATTCTGTAGCTGCCACCGAGGCTGCATAGCATAAAACTTATGAAAGAATTTGTCTCAGCAGAAAACTCTGTAACTTTTCCTGATGGCGAGGATTCAAAAAAAAAGAAGACTTAACTACCAAAGCAGGTTTTGATGAATAAATCTTGTTTGGTTTGGAAACATATCTTCTAGAAAGTTTGGCTTGCTGCTTTCAAAGTTGTATTTATTGACTTTTTATTGTTTTTTTCTTAACCCCATCCTTTATGTGAGACCTTTGTCTTGCCAAACAAGTCCTGCTGACCACAGTACTTTTTAGCAATACAACTTTTACAATGGAAGGACAATTATCACAATTCCAACCTTGTTCAGATGAATTTAGAAAATAGGGCCAGATTTGCAAGTGTAGAGTAGGGATTTAGAATAATCTGCGCATAATTAATATGGCAGTTAACCCTATTCTTCCTCTTTGAACCTCCCTAAATAATTCTATCCTTTTGTGGAAGCATTAATAAGCAGTGTAGAGTAACTCAAAGTAAAGAAAAATGAATAAGTAAAGAAAAATGAACTTAGTATCCAACACAGCAAATTACTTAAAAAATAAAAGGCTTTAGACATTTTGGTTTTCCTGAAGAACCTCTGAAGCTGTGTCATTCACCAGAGATGCTCCCCTTTCAATCACCAGCCACCCCCACCTCTTCCACACCCTCAGAGTTCAGTATAGTACTTCTTCTCTGTACTGAACTTCCTCTCTTCTTTATTCTTATTCTTCTAGGAAATCTAGGTGAAGCCTCTTTTCCAGAAAGTTCTTCTCTGTGTAATGGAATTAAGTCAAACCAGATACTAGACTGGATCTTGATAAGCTTTTCATAGATAGAAGTTGGACTAGGAAGAAATGTAGAGAGAGTTTAAAACTTTCAGCAGACAGGTAAGAGGTGTGATTGCAACTCTTATCTTTTTTTTGGAGAGAGAGAGTCTCAATCTGTTGCCCTGGGTAGAGTGCCCTAAAGTCATCATAGCTCAGAGTAACTTCAAACTTTTGGGCTCAAGTGATCCTCCTGCCTCACCCTCCCAAGTAGCTGGGACTATAGGTGCCCACCAAGGCACCTTTTCTTTCTTTCTTTCTTTTTTTTTTTTTTTTGCTGTTTTGGCTGGAGATGGGTTTGAACTCACTCATATGGAGCTGGCACCCTACTTCTTTGAGCCACAGCCCTTAATTTTCTATTTTTAGTAGACACAGCATTTTGCTCTTCTCAGGCTGATCTTGAACTCCTGAGTTTAGGTAATCCACCTGCTTCAGCCTCCCAGAGTATTAACATTACAGGCATGAGCCATGGCACCAGAGGCAAATCTTACCTTGAACTTTTTGCAGGAGAGCCAGAGCAATAGAGATGCTGGTCTTAGCAAGAATTCCTGGTTATTACTCCGTGCAATCTTTATACAATCTTTTTTGCATGCCTTTTTCATTCATTTTAATGAAAGTTTTCATATAAACTTTTGAGATAAATGCACCATTCCTAAGTTATAGAATGAGTAATTTTGTACTTCATTTGGAGTGATCAAGTTAGAGTCCAGTCTAGAACATCAGAAATTGAAGAGAGGCCAGCAGTCATGGCTCATGCCTGTAATCCTAGCATTCTGGGAAATCAAAGCAGGTGTATTGCTTGAGTTCAGGAGTTCCAGACCAGCTTGGGCAAGACCAAGATCTATCTCTACTAAAAACAGGAAAACTAGCTAGATGTCTTGGTGGGTGCCAGTAGTCCCAGCTACTTGGGAGGCTGAGGCAGGAAGATCACTTGCGCCCACGAGTTAGATGTTGCTGTGAGCTATGATGCCATAGCACTCTACCCAGGACACAGAATGAGACTCTCTCAAAAAAAAAAAAAAAAAAAAAAATTGAGGAAGAGACCAAGGCATGCGCAATTAGAAGCAAGGATTTTATCCTCTTTCCACTTACAACCTAGTCTGTCAGAATCAAGAGAGAGCACATGTTAAATAACATTTTTTTAAAAAAAATGACATCACTTAATGTACTTGCTTTAAAAGACTCTGAATTTGAAATTTGGCTTTTTTTTCACACTACTTCCTCTGTTGATTGTCCTCCTTTGATTATTATTTATAGATTACTCTTTGCAACTTCCATTTATCTACTCTCTGTACTTTTTATGCATCACTTTAGTAATTCTTAAATTATAACATACTGGTATTGTGTTGGAAGAAAATGGCAATTTAAATTTGCCCACATAATGAATATACATTCCACGACAATGCATTGCTATAATTATCTGAAAATTCAGCTATATGGAAGTTCAACAACAGGGACTTTTCTCTATCATAGACAGTTTTATATTGTACAGACATCCTTAATGCTAACATTAATTTGGAGATGAAGCTATCTTTGAGAATATAGCATTTGCATGCTTTTAATATCTTTAAGTATACATCATTAATTTATAAGAAGAAAGGAGTAGTTTCATCTGCTTAAGAAGTGGGCAAGGAAGCAAACACTAATATGTAACATAAATCACGCTACTAATTTCATATTATCTTTATTAGTTTTTTTTTATTTAAGAAGTTTCACCCAATGGCCTTTTAGAATTCTAAATTATTGGAGAAACTTTATCTGACCTTTCCTGTTTGTAATGCAAGCATTAGCAAGCAGTGGAGAGAAAGAAATCAACACGTTCTGGAATTATGGCAATATCACCATTTTTCTTTTCATTATCTATTTTTTCTGGAAATCTTGATTATTGCAAACACCTAACAATTGTATATTACTTGCGGCTTTGAAATAGTTTTAAGTGTCAGCACACAGAATTCACAGGCTATCCGCTAGAATCTATATAAGTACATTTCTTTATTGCTTTTTCAATTTCTACATTTTCTATTATAAGAGATGTGCTTGTGTAAGTGCTTACCTTTCTCAAGGATAAGCAGCCATTCTAATCTCTGGAAATCTAAGCATTTTCCAAGTATTCACCAAAGAGTAAATTTGTGGGATACCATGAGTAAAGTGGTGAGCAAATGAGGCCAGAGGTGATGTATAAAATAAATCCTCATTACCCTGGTAGGCATTTTGACTTCTTAATGTACGACAAAAAACAATATTTCAATTATGCATATCAGTAGATTTTCAAAGCATGGTTTGTGGAAATTTTATGGTTAAACTCCTGGCAGCATAATTTCCCAGCAGATCACTAAATAGATGATCTGAATCTATTTCATGTTTAGATCAGGAATAAACATGCAAACCATTGCAGAGTTTTAGTGATACTCTGTACTTATGTGTACATATGTATGTTTGCATAGAATATTATGATACACAAAAGGTGGTATACTATATATTACATATTTATTTACTATGTAAACACGTCTATTTACTATTTTACTTGACTAGAACAAATCATTAAATTTTAAAATATGAAAAATAGATATTGGTTTGGTGCCTGTAGCTCAGCAGCTAGGGTGCCAGCCACATACACCAGAGCTGGCGGTCTGGAACCCAGGCCTGCCAAACGATGACAATTACAACAACAACAAAAAACAACTTTGCACTGTGGTGGGTGCCTCTAGTCCCAGCTACTTGGGAGGCTGAGGCAAGAGAATTGCTTAAGCCCAAGAGTTGGAGGTTGCTGTGAGCTGTGAAGCCATGGTATTCCACCAAGGGTGACTTTGTCAGACTCTGTCTCAAAAAAAAACAAAAAACAAAAAACAAAAACCAGAAAAACAGATATTATTTCTTGAATGTAGAAGACACTATATTAGGCATACAATATGAATTATTTGTCTTTAATTTTTTTTGACTATATATGTTACATTAGCGAAAGCTTTTTTTTTTGTTACTGAAAACTTCATGACTGTTTTCTTTGCTTGGTAAATTAAAGTTTGAACTTTTTTATTGAGGTAAACATAAATATTGCAATGTGCATAAATCTTTGGTCTATAACTTGAAATTTTTCATATATGTGTGTGTGTCATACAAATTACTAAAGATCACTTTTCAGAATGTCTCCCTCATGCTTTTTCTCAGTTAATGTTCTCAACTCTTTCACCAATATCCAATATAGTGACTTCTTTCACCATTGACTAGTTTTATTTATTCTTGAGTCACAAATACAATATATGGAATTATATGATATGTACTTCATTGTGTCTGGCCTTTTTTTTTTTGACTCATCATTATGTCAATGAGATCATCCATATTGTTACTTTTATCATTAGTTTATTTTTTTCAAATGGTATGTTGTATTCCATTGTATAAGCATACTAGGATTTATTTGTCTTCTTTTCTGTTCATGGACACCTAGGTGGCTTCCAGGTTTTGGCTATTATGAATAAAGTTTTTATAAAATATTCTGGCACATTTTTTTTTTTTTTACACATTTTGATGCACTTATTTTTCTAGAATGAATTACATTTTTTACTATAAGTAAATTTTGTATAATTTAATTTAAAATTCTATTTAATATTATTACCTTTGCTTAGTTCTTACTCTCCTGGTTTTCTTCTTTTGAAAGTTCTTCCACGATCATGTTGAAATTCTGCCTTTATTCTTACATTCTTCTTTTGTCCATTTGCACAGCTTTCAAAGAGAATTCTTTAACTTGAATTTTTCAGATCTCTAATTAAACCTTAAACTATGTAACATCTGTTATTTAACCTTTACCTATTAAATTCTTATTTCATTAAATAGGTGTAGGAGATGGAGTACTAGGCTTATAGAAGCAGCCACCGGTTCTTGAGGAAGGCACTGGAAGAGACACAGTCTCATAGCCAGTATGGAGATGTTTTACTTCCTGGAGACAAGCCCTCAAACAGCTGCAGTCATTAATGAGATAAGATCGGTAGCTTGTTAGCAACAGGTGTTATACATGGGACAATTTATGGTGCAACAGGGTGGGAGTTGAGCCTGTGGAGAAAGAGCACAGGGATCATTAAGCACGTAGTTCTTATGTGTGGGCCCCCTTGTTTTATAATGCTTCATTAAAAGGCCATGGCAGAGGTTGTATGGGGCTCTCCCTGCACCTATGGGTAGCCCACCTCTTGCAAGCATTTGTACCTTCAATCCATGGTCTCAGCTGTTTTTATTCGCATGGCAATGGGGCACCCACAATGGGCACCAACAAATAGGTTATGCATTTTCACGTACACTACTATTCCCTTTTCATTGCAGCTTGTTCTTTTATATTTTCAATGATTGCACTATCTTGAACATCTCTGAAGCAACTGTTATAGTTTTTTTTGTTTGTCAGTGTGACTCTAGGCAAAATAAATAACACCTAGTCAGTCAATTTGCATTGACCTGAGTGACCCAGGGAAGACAACACCAGCAAGCATTCCACAGGGAGGAACAGGGTGTGGCCTCTCCAACATTTCTCACTGACTTTTATTGAAATCTCAGGCATGCAGAAAATGCAGCACAGTGGAAAGCTTCAAAGAGAGAGTAAAAGTTTAAAAAAAAAAGGTAGTTTATTTTCAACTGCATGATTGAACTCCTAATACATCCTGTTTACTGCACTTCTGCCTTGCATTCATCTTATCACTGCTAATATAAGGCTTATGACCAGGACAGTATGCTGTGCCTAGCGAGTGCTGTTTTCAGTGCTCATGGCTAGCAGTGGTTCTTGGCTTTTACCCAGATCACTCTGTCCCTGGTGTCTAGCACTTTACACCCTCTGTTGAATCCTACACTTGTTTAAATATTTTTCTTTTCTATATTAATATTTCATTCATAATTGTGATTTAATTTTTCTATTTAAAATTTGACTATTTCATGCTCTTATCTCACTTCAAATGTCTATTGACTTTTGATTATATTTGTAGATGAGGTTCTACTGATCAAAATTATTGGCCAGAATGCATTTTCTCTGCCCAAGTGAAGTTTTTTATCCTGGGGGCAAACCTGAACATAAAATCGGACTACAGTAGCCCTAGCTAAGTGGTTGAATGTATGTATGTGTGTGTATGCGTGTCTGTGCATGTTAAACTGCTTCAACTCCTGAGTAGATATTCCTTCATGTTTGATAAAAGGTACAAGCTACCTGGGAGTACCTTCATTTTTTTTCTGGCTCCACTGCCTAATCTACTGGTACTCAATTGTAGAATTTCCATTTTGAAAGTTGTTTTCATGATTCAATCCTCAGGGTAGAGCAAGGAGTCAACTGCTCTATTCTTCAACTAATTACCTGGCAAACTGCCATTGACCATTTCTTTTCATGATCCCTCTGCTTTAATCATGCTTGAGATTACTCATGGGTTCTGCTATCAGCATTAGCTTTCAGGAGGTCCTTTTATTTCTCCATGTAGCTTTACTATTTCTCTGCCTCTCTTAGGTTATGTTGTTCTGCTGTTGTTGGCTCTATATGTAGTATTTTCTATTGCTCCCATCAATTGGTGACATCCTTGCAGTTTTTCAGCATTACGAGACTTTTCTTTTTATTTGTGTTATATCAGTGAATGGAAATTGGGATAGAGAAGAGATAAATACTTGAACCTAGATATTTGCCTTGAACCAGATATTTCTTGTGTGTTGTTTCCTGCATTTCTACTCTTCATATAACCCCAGAGAGATTAAATAACATGCATGTTCAAAATTTATATAGCTTCTATGTAAAGAAGATCTGGCTGATTTTAAAACCCAAGTTCTTTACACTACTTTCACCTTATTTTATAATAGTAGAGAAAATAATACTCAAAAGATTGGGTTGATGTGCTGTTTATTTTGTATTTTTAATATTATTTATCTCTTCCTTTTAGTAGCTTTGATTTTAATACCAGACTTTCTCTAGAATAAAAAGTATTTTCAGATAATGGATCTAAAAAATGAGTGAATTAGTGTATTCAATAGTGGTTTGATCCTTAGAGGGAAATACTAATTTAATACTCTACATTTCAATTTTAAGCCCATTTCTAATTATTGTGTTAACATAAATAGTTCATTCTTTATTGTATGCAGTATATAATTTAAAAAAGTAACTTTCTCTTTGGATAGAAGAAGGGGAGGGGAAGCAAGTGATTATGCTAATTCTTTTCTAGAGTTTTCTGTTTACAATTGTAATGGTAAGATATTGGAAATAAGGCTAACTAATGTTTCAATATTAAAATAAAATGAAAGTTGTTTATATAGAATAACACTTTTTGACTAACAATTTTAAAACATTTGATTAATAAACTGTGGTATATGTATACCATGGAATATGGTTCAGACATAAAAAAGATGGAGATTTTGTATCTTTTGTTATAACCTGGATGGATTTAGAGAACACTCTCCTAAGTAAAGTGTCACAAAAATGGGAAATCAAGCATCCCATGTATCCAATACTAAGTTGAAACTTGTCAATTAACAACAATATGCTTCCATGAGAGAAAATCTCAGTTAAATTCAAGAGGGAAGGGGATTTATTAAGTTCCCATCTATCAAGTATGTATAAGTAAATGGCAAACTTTCTGGTAATGGGCACATCCACGACTCAGACTTTACCTTACAGAAACAAACAATGTAAAATAATAGTATGTACTCTCACATTAATCTGAAAACCATGATAATTAAAATTGGTAATTAAACTAATTAGTAGTTTTATTTAAACTTTGATGTTCATCATATTTTTCTTTGAGCAGAAGACCCTAGAGCTAAAAGAATTAATCACATCAAATATACTCTTATTTTAGTAAAATTATTCCAATAAATACAACATTGATTTTTTTTGTTAGAATATTACAATTGTATTAGACTTACATTAACTGATGCATTGATATTAATAAATGATATTAATTGATATTAATAAAAAATGCAATATTGGCCAACTTGTGAAAAGAACAAAAAAGCAAATGAACTTTTCAATAGGAAAGATGAACCCTAACTTTGCAAAGGACATAGATTGCAAAAGGATAACGTTACTCTAGTGGATTGTAACTTTGCTAAGTCATAAGGTTCACGACATCAGTTTAAAGTGATCACTGAGTGTGGTAGTAATCACAGCATGAAGTACTATTTGACAATGATATACGGAACACTGAGGATTCCAACTTTTCTGTTTATGCTAACTTTGGACTCTTGGTGGCTTCTCTTTTTGTTTTCTTTCTCTGGAATTTGATGTGATGATATTATGAAACAGGACATTTTTTCAAGACAATTTGAAAGGTTATTAATAAAACATCTCTTATTATACAATAATTTAATACATTTAATTAAATTTGATGTAATGACAATAATAGAAAAAGGCAAGACTTTACTTTAATGGGTGATGGCAATCAGCCTGGATTAGGCCAAACAGGAAATAATTCCAGGAGATGAGCTTGATGGTCTTTCTTCAGTGAACTCCTTGTTTCCTTATAATAAAATTTAAGTAGGAAATGCTAAATTATGCACCCTTCTCTCAATAAACAGTGACATCAACCCAGAATGTCATAATCTTTTCCATTCTCTGACACATTTTGATGAAAATTATATCTCTGTTTTCCTTTCTTGTCCCCATTGGTTATTCTAGAAAAACTCTGAAAACATGTCTTTCTGCTTTCCAAACAATGAACTTTGGACTCTCCAGACCACCTCTTTATCTCCAAAGTCAATATATGTAGAAGGGATTATTTTCACTCAAAGATCATGAAAACGTGTGTAGAGCAATTAATGTGCACACATTATTAAGTTATCTGTTCCTAATGATTATTATATTAGCTGGAAAATGATTGTGGTAATTATAAACAGAGCAGATATATGAGCTTATAACAATTGTGTGGCTCTAAATTTTTCATTCATTGTCTCTCTCGTAAAAAAATTCCAAATGATGATTGAGTATGTTTCATTTTCTATGCTCTTAGCATTTAGTAACTGTTTTGCATAGATATTGAGAAATCAAAATTGACTCACAGTTCAGAAAGGTTGAATTCTCCAAAGCACACAATGATGATCCATATAATGAGTTCTCAGAGATTTAATGTTAAATGGACATTGCTAATATCTGAAGCAAAGAAGATAAATTTAGAAAAAAAAAGAAAATTCTGTGTTGGGAAATAGATAAAAAGGGAAGAAATGAGTCCACTCTTTAGAAGATGTTTCTTTAATACTGTAAAATTATTCACATTTAATTTTCTCCCTTATTCTCTCCTGTCATACAATTAATCACATGGCAAGGTACACTAACTACTAAAGAATTTCAGTAGATGTAAATGAGTGTTACATTGTCACTCCTTGTTGTACACTCTTGAGGGACATAATCATTAAAAGAAAAGACATCATTTTATGAGATTAAGACTACTGTATTAGTAGATAAAGGTTGGGCCATTCCCCAGGCAAAGAACCATGACTGACTGAGGTACTTGCTGAAAGTAAAGTAAATACAGAAAGGGTAATGAAAGAAGTAAGTTTTAAATACAATTTACCTTCCTATGGTCAGTTGCAGAAGCAAAGACTATAACCTGTTATGAATATTTCTCTTCATTTTGTTATGAGTATGTTTGTATATGTGTGTGTATGTTTATATAGCAAATAGCTTTATTTTCTTCCCCCTCTTATAATGTAACATACAATGTAATTTTTTTTATAACATGTAAGTATTGTTAATATTACACCATAATATTTAAGTTGCAGTCTATCAAGGAAAATTAAACATCACTTAAGGACTTCACTTCTCTCTGAAAAAGGATTAGTGAGTTTCCACTTATATGCAGGATAGTTGTGTTATGTTAAATGGGAATTATAAATTTTTATTATCTTTTCTTTGGAGATAAAACATAGTTTAAGAAAATGTGTGGGTGTAAAATTGATAAGATGTTATTAATTTGTGATGATTAATTTTTTTTTTTGAGGTTTTTGGCTGGGGCTGCGTTTGAACCCACCACCTCTGGCATATGGGGCTGGTGCCCTACTCCTTTGAGCCACAGGCACCGCCTGTGATGATTAATTTTTATGTGTCTCTTGACTGGGCTACAGGGCTCCCAGATATTTGGTTAAATATTATTCTGAGTGTGTCTTTTAAAGTTATTCTGCAAGACATTAGCATTTGAATTGGTACACTGAGTAAAGCAGATTGCCTTCTTCAATATGGGTGGGCTTCATCAGATTCACTGGAGCCTGAATAGAACAAAGAGTGGGATAAGAGAGAATTTGCTTTCTACATGTCTTTAAGATAGGGCATTGGTCTTTTTCTGTACTTGGAATGGACTTATACCATTGGTTCTTTCAGGTTTTTAGTACCAACTAAAGATTCTGGAATTCTCAGCTTTTATAATTATGTGACCCAATTCCCCATAATAAATCTTATTCTACAATATGTGTACTTTTAAATTTCAAAGTATTATGGGGATACTGTTTGTGCAAACGGTTTTGGTTGCACAAATCACTTTTGCAATCAGGGTTATTAAGTCTGCTGTCATCCAGATAGTGTTCATTGTACCCTTAGGTACAATGTAAATGAAATGTAAAAAGGACTGGTCCTAAGGTAGGTGGGTTTTCACCCTTCCCCCTCTTCTTCCTCTACCCTGCTTGATTTCCAGTGAGTTTTACTTCCCTTTATGTACATATGTGCACATCAGTTAATTCCATTGCTTCCATTTCTCTGAAGAATCCAGACCAACAGTAGCTGAAAAAAATCTGACTTGTTTTCTGATTACAATAGCCAGAGAATTCCTTCCTTACTAGGTTCTAAAAAGAGAAAGAGAGAGAACAATTATTTTGTTATTTATTTCATTTCATGGGCTTATAGGAAATACTATCTTCAAGTATACTAAACAATACCAATGACAAGGATAAGAACTGCTTATAAAATTTTGTTTATAGAATATTTTTGTGCTTTCCATAGCAGCATCAAATTTTTCTGTGAGTATCTAGAGCTCTAATGACTTGGATCTCAATGATATAAATTCAGCAGCTCAACTGTTGTCATCACTATGAGTATTAGCAAAGGGGAGTTTGGTGGTGCAAATGCGTGGTCAACAATGATATATTAATATTCACAATATGTTTGGGTTGTCTTGGTTAAGTATTAAAGGAGACATTAAAAGATATGGCTTCATTATAAACTCAGCAGGATTGATGTCTTTTGTTGAAAATGGAAAGATATAGCCAAGGCTAGTTTGGCTACATGTAAAAAGAACTGGCCTAAAAAATCTGGATTCACCATCTGGCTTTTATTACTACTGTACAAGCCTTTTTCTTTTTACCAAATTACTTAACATCTGACCTCAGTTTTATCCTCTTAGTATCCCACTTCAAAAAATTTCCAGCATATTTATGAAGTCATATTTTATACTCAAATATAAGATAATAAAAAATAATCATCATAGCAATACTACTTTAATGGGAAACACAAAATATTCATACTGTTTTCTTCAAAAATAAATCCTTGTGTTTCAGAACCTTCCGAATAGCCTCTTTTATTTGCTGTTGCACAACTGTCCCATTGTCCCATAATAGACCGAGGGCTAAGGATTTGCATCAGACTTCTTCCTTCCTTCAGTGTCTTGCTTTGCTAATATTTATATGAGGTATCACTGACCAATCAAAGTCATCTGAGAGAACACCAAACCACTATCAGTGGCACAAAACTAATTATTGCAGTAGTGGTTTGACATAAAATCTGAAATTCTTTGAAGTTTGAAACACAATGAAGAAATTTCTGTTCATTATGATTCTCGATTAAAGCTTCTTGTCCCCTTTCCACTGAAATATAGACAATTTGGAGAGTTATACTGAGTAACCTAGCATTTTATAAACCCTTACGAATATTTTGGATATTCTTAATCAAAAGTGATTCTAGGTTTTTTTCCCCTTATGTGCCTATAAGACACAACTTCTAGCTAATGCTTTGGTGGGACCAATTCTGCAAAGAACAATACATTCATTCATTCAATACATTCATTGTACTACAGCAGCCACTTTCTAGAAGAGCAATACAATTCCCCTTATTTCTTTTTGTTATTAACTCATGCCGATGGCTGTGACCAATATGCATCCCTTAGGCAATTTCTTACCTTACCAGCTATCCACCTTAAGGCCTAAGTCATTGTGTATGATTTGATTAGCCAGAGAGTTTGGTCAGAGAGATCTTGTAACATAACAACTTCTAATGGAAAGAGTACAATGTAATTGAGAATCTGTAAAAGCAGATGGCCCGAGGCATCAGCTTTCAATATTGTTCTTTTAGGCTCATAGATAAGCATGTAGTTGAGTGCACTGAACTAATCAAGACCAAAAAGCAACATATGTGCTTCCATAATTAACTAGAAAAAGGTAGGACAGTATTTCAGAGTTTTATACATGCTATAAAGCTTGCTTCTCATAGTGTGATCCTCAGAACAGTAGTATGCATCTCCTGGGAGCTTGCTAGAATGCAGACTCTCAGGCCTGACCCCAGATAATTGAATTTAAGTCTGCATTTTAATCAGATCCCCAGGTGATTTGTATGAACATTAAAGTTCGAAAAGCACTACTCTAAATTTGTGGCACATGGTGTGCCATTAAAAAATAGGATTTTTAGCCTTCTTGTTTTATTTAAATTTTTTTTGTTTTCTCCCTTAGATTGATTTTTTTTTCAGAACTGATGGATCCATATCCCTAGCCATCTAGTATCTACATGGCTTATTTTATTTGACGTTAACAAGTCTGTTATGTAACACGTTGACACCCCTGCAGATATCCTGAGTGTGCAGCTTTATTAGGAGTTTTTGAGAAAAGACTCTTGTAACTAGTTCCGACCTGTTTGATAGGGAAGCTTAATATCTTATTTATAAGTTTAATATTAACCACTGAAATTATGAAGGTATAAATGGAATAACCATTTCAAAAGGCACAAAGTATTCCACCCACTATTAAGGCTAGAAAAATGTCAGAAATGCTTCCTATGTGGATGGACACTTGCCAGGGTGTGAACTGCTGTCATATGCTCTAGGTTGTGTACTCTTCATTGAGAATAGATCCAGGATAATTGTATAAAACAGACCCATTATTATGAATAGCTGATATGAGTGATTTGTGTGTTACAGCAAGTATGTCATAGCTCATTAGCAGCAAGTAACCAAAAAAATCTTTATTGAAAGAAAAAAGAAAAGTAAATAAATACAGAATAGCTTATATGATTGAAGAAAAATCTTAGAATCCAGGCTGGAGAAATCTCATGAACCAGGCAACTCTGTGCATCTCTTCCCTAGAGAGTACTATTTTCAGGGTTTTTTTTTTTCAGTAAAATGAATAATGTTCAGCTGTTTTTCAGCTGTGTGAAATTATGTGCTAAATATTTCACATCTGATTGTTCCACTTGGGTCAGATGGATTCTAGTTGTCCAGAAGAGGGCAAATCACTGTACTGAGAGACACATAGACATCTTGCAACAGGATGGAGTTATCCCCAAAGACCAAAAAGACACACATTGGCTAAGATTTTATTGAGTATTTTTGCATCAACATTCATTAGTGAAATTGGTCTGTAGTTCCCATTTTTAGTTGGGTCCTTCCTGGGTTTTGTATCAGGCTGGTATTTGATTTGTAGAATGTGTCAGGGAAGGTTCCTTTCTTATCAATGTTTTGAAATAGGTTCTGCAGTATAGGTACAAGCTCATCTTTGAAGGTGTGATAGAATTCTGGTGCAAAGCCATCTGGTCCAGGGCTTTTCTTTATTAGAAGATTTTTGATGCTTCTTCTACCTCAGAGCTTAATGTTGTTCTGTTTTAGAGATTTATTTCTTCTTGGTTAAGTCTAAGGAGGTAGTCTGCTTCCAGGTATTGGTCCATTTCCTCTACATTATCAAATTTCTGAACATAAAGTTTCTTGTAGTAGTCAGAGGTAATCCCTTGTATATCTGTGGTATCAGTTGTTATTTCCCCTTTTTCATTTCTGATTGATGTTATTCCAGATCTACTTTTCTATTTCTAGTTTACCAGGACAAAGTTTTATTGGTTTTACTTTTTGAAGAACCAACATTTGTTTCATTAATTTTATGAATGATTCTTTTGTTTTCAATTTAATTTATTTCTGATTTAATTTTGGTTATTTCTTTTCTTTTGCTACATTTGGGATTGGATTGCTCTTCCTTTTCCATTTCTTTAAGATGATTCCTTAGGTTGTTGATGTGCTCTCTTTCTGTTTTTCAGATTTAGGCATCTGATGCAATAAAGTCCCCTCTCAAGACTGCTTTTGCATTATCCCACATGTTTTGGTAGCTTGTAGTGTCATTGTTGTTATGCTCAGAAAATTTAATAATTTCCTCCTTTATCTCTTTCTTAACCCACCTCTATTCAATATAAGGTTGTTTAATTTCCATGTCTTTGTGTGGGGATGAAAATTTTTTGTTGGAGTTGAAATCCACCTTTATTTTCTTGTTATCTGAGAAAATACAAGTTATAATTTTAATTCTTTTAATTTTATTGAGGTTTGTTCTTTGTCCTATGATATGGTTTATTTTGGAGTATGTTCTACAGGCTGAAGAGAAGAATGTATATTCCTTAGCTTTGGGACAGTGTCTTCTGGGTATGTCTATTAAGTCCTTTTCTTCTAGGGTCATATTTAGATCCCTTGTATCCTTGTTTAGTTTCTGTTTAGAGGACCTGTCAAGTTCTTTCAGAAGGGTGTTAAAGTCCCCAGACATTTCGTTGTTATAGGATATCATACTGCTTAAGGTCTGTTTTATAAATCTGGAAGCATTTGTGTTGGTGCATAAATATCCAAAATTAAAATGTCCTCTTGTATTATTCCCTTGACCAATATGAAGTGTCCATATTTGTCTTTGTTTCTTTAATTCTACTGGTATCTAAGAACAAGTTTGAGACTCTTCCATCTTCTGATTTCCATTTGCCTGAAATATTATTTTTCAACCCTTCACCCAGAGTCTTAGTGCTTTGAGGTTAGATGTTTCTTGGAGATACCATATCGAGATAGTTTGTGTATTTTTATCCAATTGACCAGCTTGTGCCTCATCTGTGGGGTATTTGAACCACTTACATTAGTTGAGAGAATTTATAAGCTTGATGGGGTTCTATTCATTATATTTTGTGAAAGTCTGTTGCTTAATTTTATCCTTTGTGCCACTGTGGAAGCTAGATTTTGTCCCTTAGTTTCTGGGTGTTTATTTTGCTTGTGGTACACTGTGATAGTCAGTGTTGACAATAGGTCTAAGTACTTACTATAGAGCTGGGATTGTTGTGGTAAAAGTCCTCAATGTTTGTATATCAGTAAAAGATTTTATTTCTCCATTGATTTTGAATCTTAATATAGCAGGATACAGAATTCTGGGCTGAAAATTATTTTGTTTAAGAAAGTTAAAGGTAGATGACCACTATCTTCTGGCTTGGAAGGTTTTAGCTATAAAATCTTCTGTCACCCTAATAGATCTACCCCTGTAGGGCAATTGGTGCTTACTCCTGGTTGCTTGCAGAATTTTCTCTTTCATCTTGACTTTTGACAGTTTCATTACTGTGTGTCTTTGTGATGATCTACTCATGTTGAGACAACCTGGGATTCAAAATCCCTCTAAAAGGAGTGTTTGAGAATCTTTTGTGAAACTTAGTAAATTTTCATTTATGATATCCTCTAGTAGGACCTCCATTCCTTTGGGACATTCTCCTTCCCCTTCAGGGATACCTATAATTCATGTATTTGAAAGCTTCATTAAATCCCATGTTTCTCTGAGAGACTATTCTGCTTTCTCTCTCTTCTTTTCTGCCTCTTTATTCAAGAGCTTTATCCTCAAGTTCTGAGATTATTTCTTCTTCATAGTCTATTCTGTTATTGATAATTTCTAGTGCATCTTTAAGTTCCCTGATTGACTCCTTCAATTCTTTAAGCTCTGACATATATTCTTTTTATATTCTTCTTGTCTTTCATCCATTTTTTTGGTTCTATTTTCTTTTTCACTTTCTCCTCAATTTCCTTTATTGCCTTTGTCATCCGTGTTTTAAATTTCCTTTCTGTCATTTCCATTAAATCTTCATAGGTGGACTCCTCAGTAGTGGCTACCTCATGATCCCTTGGAGGGGTTGCTCTATTCTGGGTTTTCACTTTGCCAGAATTTTTCTACTGGTTCCTCCATATGTGTGTTTTGTTCTTGTTCACTTTCTTCCCCTATGTTTTCCTCTTATTGCCTCTTTCACTTTAAATTATCTTGTCTCTGTGCTTAAGTATTGAAGCAGTCTTTAGGTATAAGGCCAAATGGAAGAGAAGGGTAAAAAGCAGGAAGAGAGGAAGAAAAGAAAAAGATATAGACAATAAAAGAAGGGGGTGAAAGAAAGAATTGAAGAAAAGGAGAGAATGACATAAAGAGGGAAGGAGAGAGAGAGGAGACATGGGAGTGTTTGGCAGGGTGCTTTGACCCAAACCCACAACTCGAGGATTTTAGGGGGCTGGGCTGGGCTGGGTGGATCCCTCAAGATCAGAATTTCCTTAGCAGCCTAGACAAAAACAAGACCCACTACCTATACCATAAAAAAAAAAATCAACAGTATGTCTCAATAGAGACCTATGAATACTGTGTTTCCAAAGGTCAAGGCTAGAAGGATACCTTAGACTATGAGCTCATAGGCTTCTTGAGCCACCCAACCAGACCAATGCTGTAATCTCCAGTGCTAAGAGAAAAAGATAATAAAAATAGATAAAGGAAATTAATAATACAATTATATAAACTGAATAAAAAATGAATATCTTAGTTGTTGTATGAGAATTTGATGTGGGTAGGATGAGAAAAGTAGAAAAATCTCTACCATGGGAGAGCAAAAGGGAGAAAAATAAACAGAAATAAAGAAAAGGGGCTGAAAAACCATAACATAAATGGAGCAGCCCTTGGTATTGAAGAAAGTAAAAATGAAAAACTAAAAATACACCCAAACCAAAACATCCAAAAGAAAAAACAACAGCAACAACAATTTAAAAAAGAAAAAAAAGTAAGGAAAAATTTGGGTAAAAAAGCAAAAAAAAAATTGATATGAGAGTACACACACACATAAATTATATATATATATATAAATTATATATATAAACACACACACACACATATATAAATTGCAATATATTATCTGGACACCAGGTGGTGCAGTGTTAGGAGATGGAGAACACATGCTTTTTTTTACTGTATGATATTGGGGGCTGGAAGGCACACTCTGGTTTTCTCAGAAACCCCAATCTGTCCTCCTGACATACTTACCCCTAATCAGGACCTGGTCACTTTGCCAGCACTCAGTCCCCATGGAGTTAGGATCCCAAAGCTCTCACCAGATCTCTCAGGTGGCACGTCTTGACCTTTCACACAGTGCCCCCTGATAACAAAATCATTTATGGGGTAGGGACTCAATTCACCCCAATGATGGCTGACTGAACTCAGCAGGCACACCAGAACCGGCCATGTACTAGGACCCCAAGAACTGTTTCTCCCCTGCAGCCTCCCCACAATGATAGGCACCCATAGAAAATCGTATGGGAGCTTTATTCCACCCAACACTCATTCTCCACTGCCTGATGCTGCTTGAGTTCTCTTGGTCATCTAAGTCTCTCCAAGGCAGTCCAGAGTGCAGTCCAGTCCAAAAACAGTCCTTTCTCACCTCCAGTCCTCTACGTGATGGTCACTAGCTGACCTCTGCCCATACCCCTGGCATCTGCCCTTTGTGCTGGTTCTCCTCAGCTCTAGACCTCCTCATTGGCTTCTGGAGTCTCCTATTGCTTCACTATGCCTTCCGAGTGATGTTTCTGGGCAGGTTCCCCCAGCGAAAGGTGGCTGAAATCCTGTCTTCTGTCTCACCAAGAGCAGCTGGCAAAGAGATGTCTTTAGTCTTCCATCTTGCTCCTCCCAACACAAATTTATAATTCATCTCTTGCAGTTCTATGGGTTAGAAGTTCAAAACAAGTATCATTGGACTAGAAAAACAGGTGTCAGTAGGGCTGTGTCCCTTGCTGTAGGCTCCAGGGAAGAATCTGTTTCCTTATCTATTCTAACTTCTAAAAACTGCCTTCATAGTGAGACCAGTCTGAGCAAAGCAAAACCCTGTCTCTACCAAAAATAAAAGAATTAGCCAGGTGTGGTGGCACATGCATGCAGTCCCAACTTCTCTGGAGGCTCAGGCAAGAGGATTGCTTGAACCCAAGAGTTTGAGGTTCCTGTCCAGGGCAACACAGTGAGACTCTGTCTCAAAATAAATAAATAAACAAGAAAGAAAGAAAGAAAGAAAGAAAGAAAGAAAGAAAGAAAGAAAGAAAGAAAGAAAGAAAGAAAGAGAAAGAGAGAGAGAAAGAAAGAAAAGAAAGAAAGAAAGAAAGAAAGAAAGAAAGAAAGAAAGAAAGAAAGAAAGAAAGAAAGAAAGAAAGAAAGAAAAAGAAAGAAAGAGAGAAAGAAAGAAAAGCTACCCGCATTCTTCAGCTTTTGATTCCCTTTCTCCATCTTAGAGCCAGCAATATCACATCCCTCTGACTGTTCTTCAATCATTTCATCTCTAACTTACCCAGAAAAGTTAATTGCTTTTAAGGACTTCTATGATTACACAGGCATGCAGGATATCCCGGATAATCTATCTGTTAATTCATACTCTAAATCGCATCTGCAAAATCCCTTTTGTCATGGAAAATAACCTATTTTCAGGTTCTGAAGATTAGTGTGTGGGTACCTATGGGGGCTGAAAGGCATTATGCTGCCTACCAGAGATGCCTTGAAGAGATAACCCATTAGAACCAGATGTCAGATACCATAACTGCCTTGTCCTTGTTTATTTGAGAGCCATTGTTCAGGTATTTCCTCAGTTTTGTGAGTTTTGGAAAACTCACATGGAAGCATCTTCCAATACATTATTTCTTTTCTTTTTTCTCTTTTTATTAAATCATAGCTGCATAATTAGTGCCATCAAGGGGTACAATGTGCTGGTTTCATATACAATCTGAAATGTTTTCATCAAACTCTTTAGCATAACCTTCACGGCATTTTCTTAGTTATTGTATGAAGACATTTGTATTCTGCATTTAGTAAGTTTCGCCTGTACCATTCTAAGATGCACCATAGGTGTGGCCCCACCAATTACCCTCCCTCCACTCCAACCTCCCCCCTCCCCTCCCTTCCCATTTTCTTATGCTATAGTTGGGTTATAGCCTTCATATGAAACCTTTAAATTAGCTTCATAGTAGGGCTGAGTACAGTGGATACTTTTTCTTCCATTCTTGAGATACTTTGCTAAAAAGAATATGTTCCAGCTCCATCCATGTAAACACGAAAGAGGTAAAGTCTCCATCTTTCTTTAAGGCTGAATAGTATTCCATGGTATACATGTACCACCACCATTTATTAATCCATTCGTGGGTCGATGGGCACTTGGGCTTCTTCCATGACTTAGCAATTATGAATTGGGCTGCAATAAACATTCTGGAACAGATGTGTTTGTTATAATGTGATTTTTGGTCTTCTAGGTATATACCTAGTAAAGGAATTATAGGATCGAATGGCAGGTCTATTTTTAGATCTCTAAGTACTCTCCAAACATCCTTCCAAAAGGAATGTATTAGTGTGCACTCCCACCAGCAGTGTAGAAGTGTTCCATTTTCTCCACATCCAAGCCAACATCTCTGGTTTTGGGATTTTGTCATGTGGGCTAATCTTACTGTAGTTAGGTGATATCTCAGAGTAGTTTTGATTTGCATTTCTCTGATGATTAAGGACAGTGAGCATTTTTTCATGTGTCTGTAGGCTGTGTGCCTGTCTTCTTTAGAGAAGTTCCTTTTCAAGTCCTTTGCCCACCCTGAGATGGGATCACTTGTTCTTTTCTTGCTAATGCATTGGAGTTCTCTGTGGATTCTGGTTATTAAACCTTTGTCGGACGCATAACTTGCAAATATTTTCTCCCATTCTAAGGGCTGTCTGCTTGCTATACTTATTATGTTCTTGGCTGTACAGAAGCTTTTTCGTTTGATCAGGTTCCAGTAGTGTATTTTTGATACTGCTTCAATTGCCTGGGGAGTCCTCCTCATAAAATATTCACCCAAGCCAATTCCTTCAAGAGTTTCCCCTGCACTTTCTTCTAATATTTTGATAGTTTCATGTCTTAA
>CAUYRH010147350.1:0-33110 GCA_963574655.1 Perodicticus potto | reverse complement strand
TATTTTCTCCAATTTCAATGCTGTATCCAGATCAAGCAGAATGATTTTGAAATATCTCTTCTTTTTCTATTGTCTATAAGATTTGGCATGATCTGTTTTTTGAAACTCTCCCTTACTTTTATTTATATAATATTAGTTGTCACCACAGGGCGATAGAGTGAGACTCTGTCTCTACAAAAAAATTAAAGAAAAAAAAAAAGATTTTTCTGTTGCTAAAAGACCATTAATGAAGGATGGTCTTAATGTTTGCAGTCTCCAGGTCTCTATGGGTGTTTCTTATCTGTAAACCATAATTTCTAGGTATGTTTGTAATCTTAACAATCAAGCATACAATAGATATTAGCAGCTATCATTTGTTTATGATTTCTATGTGGTGGAAATATACTAAGATCTTTCCAACAACTCTAGGATACAAGTTCTCCTATTATCTCCATTTTACAAAAAAAGTTACTGAGGCCCACAAAAATTAAGTAACTAGCTTGAGATTTCAGAGGTGATAGATGGCAGAGCTGATTTTATATCCAGGCAGACTGGACTGATAGCCCACACACAGAATCACTATGCTACATGAGGCATCGTGCTTACTTTAATAATCGCCATTACTCACACTATTTCACATAAATTATTTAAACTATTAAAATTAAGTTATTTAAGATTAGTGACTATAATTAATTCATAGATTGGCCCCCAGTAACCCTCTCCTGCTTCTTTTGTTAGTTAAAATTGTGAAGAAAGCTGAGAAGCTGTCTCATACTGTACACCCTCAAGAGGCACTCTTGAAGTGTTAAGTGTATTTGTCTCCAGACTAGTGGGATTTGAAGCATCTTTTGACTCAAGATGGGTGCATCAAACAGTGATGTTTGAATCCAGCCTGCAACTGTTGGTTTTCTTTCTTTTTTTTTTTTTTTTTAAGAGACAGAGTCTCACTCTGTCACCCTTGGTAGAGTGGGGTGTTAGAGAGGGGGTAGAGTTAGGGTTAACCCTAACCCTAACCCTAACCCTAACTCTACCCCCTCTCTAACTTAAGAGACAGAGTCTCACTCTGTCACCCTTGGTAGAGTGTTGTAGCATCACAGCTCACAGCAACCTCCAGCTCTTGGGCTTAGGCGATTCTCTTGCCTCCGCCTCCCAAGTAGCTGAGACTACAAGAGCCCACCACAATGCCCAATTATTTTTTTGTTACAGTTTGGTAGGGGCCAGGTTTGAAACCACCATCCTCGGTATATGGGGCCATCAGACCTACTCAATGAGGCAAAGGCACTGCCCAACTGCTGATTTTCTAAATACAGTAAATTCCATTTTACTCTTTTGTTGAAGTCTAGAAGGAACGAGACAAATAAAAAATATAATGAGAGATTTTCATCCCTATTTTCTTTTTCTTTGTCTCTTTATTTCCGTCTTTCCTTCCTCCTTTCTTTCTTTCTTTTTTTGATAGAGCCTCATTCTGTTGCCCCAGGTTAGAGTGCCATGCTATCAGCTTAGCTCACAGCAACCTCAGACACCTGGGTTCAAGCCTTCCTCCTGCCTCAGCCTCCCAAGTAGCTGGGACTATAGGTGCTGGCCACATTGCTCAGCTAATTTTTCTATTTTTAGTAAAGATGGGTTCTCTTTCTTTGGCTGGTCTCCAACTCCTGAACTCAAGTGGTCCCCAGCCTCAGTCTCCCAGAGTGCTAGGATTACAGGTATGAGCCATGGCACCCAGCCATTCAGCCTATTTTCAACAAATGCTGAAAAATCTGAATACTCAAGGTTTCCAAAACCTGAGAAAGACATGAAAACCTGTCAGACCTGGCCCTCAAGAACTTATACCTTCCTCACCCGCCATTCCTACTCTTCTAAGCTGAACAGTTTATGTCTCTCTCCAGACCTTTCCCCACACCCACGTGAATATTACACATATACAGAGCATTTTGTGGAGGCCACTATGGTACCCTTCAATTGAATATCGATCTTTGATAATATATCACAAATAATCCATTAGATTATTAAATAAAGTCTACTTTTATAATTTCTGATTAAAAAAAATCACTGCATAATGGCTCAGAGCTATTCGTTAGATTACCCCACCATTCTTCTGTTGTTCACTCAACTTGTCTAGAGAAACTTTTGCCACTACATAAAGCACTACAGTTAAACATACATGTGGCCTATATTCTATTCTTTTCTTTGCAGGATGACTCTCCATTACAGAATCATTGGTTCATGGATATGTATTTTTAAATTTTAATAGAAATTTCTCAATTATTGTTCATAGGTTATAGCACTGCACAGTGCCAAATGCCAAAGAGTCTATCAAGATGCCAGCTTCCCTATATCTTTGCCAGCACTAGATCTGCTCATTTTGTATTTTTTGCAAATCTGATGAGAAAATATCTTCATGTTGCTTTAACTTTATTTTCCTATTAAGGTGATTAAGCATTTTGCACATTTACAGACCACTTATTTTCTCTTCCCACAATTACTTATTAATATCATTTGTCCATTTTCCTTTCTTTTTGACCTTTTTTCATATCAATATATAGAACAAAATTATATTAGCTTTTTGTCTGTCATTTGGGTTGCAAATACTGTTTGCAACAATTCTTTGCTTTGTTATTTCATTTATGTAGTCAAATATATTGATTTTTCCTTTATGGTTTCTTGGTTTGAGTGTTGAAGGAGGTTCCTACAGCAAGCCCAATATTATAAAATACTGTTATATATTTACTTTTTTTTATTTGAGTCATATTCCTTCTTTTAATCATTATATGGATATTGTTCTATTATCTTCTAGATTCCGTGGTGGACATTGAGAGGTTTCATGCCAGTCTTGTTTTCTTTTTTAAATAAACTAGAAGGACTTGTGTTTTTGTTTTGTTTGTATGTGGGTATGAGGTAGGGAGGGATGGCAAACTTGAATCATTTTTTATCTTTTTAGTTCAATAATTCCACCAAAGTATATCTAGTATATACCACAGTATATCTATATGTCTCTTTTTGTTAATTTTAACTGGGCTTCAACAAGCCCTTTAAAGTTAGACTTTGTTAAAAAAAGTGTTACTTTTTAGGTTTTCAATTCTCCTCCATAAATTCTTTCTCTTTCCCGTTAGTTACATGTTAGATGTTCTGGTTGTTCCACGTCTCTGAGATTTGCCCTCATGATTTCTCTCTGTTTTTACTCTTAGAGAGATGTCCTTCCACTGGGTCTTTTAAGTCATAAATTTACTTTCATTAACTAATCCCCCTTTTTTGGCCAACATTTTTAAAAACTACATTTCATCCCATAAATCATTGTTCCTGGTCTTATCACATTTCTTTGAGGGTTTTATTATCTTTCTTTTCAAAGCATGTTTGAACTCTTCCATCTACCTCAATGGAAGTGATCTTTAAGAGAACTTGACTAAGAATCTCTCTCTGTGAGTGCCTTCCACTGAGGATTATTTTTGGCTTTTCCTGCTTATAGTTTTATGCTCCTTCAGCAGCCAAATAGGTCAGGATATCCACCAAATCTCCCATGGGGGACAGACCAAGTGAGGCCTCTATTTATATTCAAAGGCAAAACAAAATGAAAATACCCACCTGCCACACAATTATTTTCAAAGTAATTCTGGTGGCTCAGTTGGTTTACAAAAAGGAGTAAGTCACAATTAGTTTTAATGTTTAAAGGTAATTTAGTACTATTTCAATGTGTGTTTGGGGACTCAGGAATTCTAAAAGAATGTTAATGTTGATACCAATAAAAAGATTTACATTTGGTACCTAGATATTACTCAGTAGAAGGTACTGATAATAGTTGGGTCACCGTGGCTGATAAGCATAATCAATTTTCACTACTTTAGGATATTGCTCAATCCGTCCCTTTTCAACTTCTAAAATACTTCTAATCCAAATAAGAATCAAGTTAAAAGCAACCCCCCATGCCATTTTTAAAGAAACCCAAAGAAAAGGAATGATCAACCTTTGTCTTCACAGGAAGTTGCTGGAAAAGAATTTTATTTTCTTTTTGAAAGTGAAAGTGTCTTCTAATAACCAATGATGGATTAAGATCAGAAAAAAAAGCAGACAGACACCTTGACCTGGAAAATTTCCAGTACCTACTATAAGACATCGTAGTCTGGCCTTGGTCTGTATGTTCATTCCAGTTCCAAATTGGAACACTAGACCGCATTGTTCCTTATCTCTCAGTATGCTAAGAAACCAATTATGTTAAATAATATTGCCTGAAGGGATTTTTCAGAGCCACTGGAGAAAAATCAATGCAATAACCTAAGACCTTAAATGTCAATATTTAGTTTTAGAAAGCATACAATTTTTAAAAATGTAGTTATGTTGCATTTTATTTTTCAAAACATTAAATGATTACAATTTTACAACAATATTCCTTTTGTGATCCTTTGGTGAACAGCAGTTAAAAAATACAGCAGGACAAGTAAATAAAGTAAAAATGGCAAATATTTATTGCAATAATATTTCAAGGAAAACATAAGGCTCTTATCATATCAATGCAAAACTGACTACAACCTTTAATATAACTATCAATCAGATGGGTTGAATATCCAGTTCCTCCATTTCCTACACACTGCAAAAAGCTACACATTTCTCTGACTCACATAAATAATATATTGTCCTTGTACAAAGATGAGCCTTTATTGTTCCATCCCTCAATCAAAATGGAAGTGCCAAATGGAAAACTATATCCCTAGGCAAGAAAGAGATGTGCTTCAGGAAGTATGGGACTTAAAACAAAATTAATGCTGCAGAATAAGAAATAAAAGATTGAAATATATATCAGGGAAATAATATCTCAATAACTTAACATTAGCAAGGGATTCTGTACAAAAAAAACCCAAAAAACTATTTAAAGCATATATGCAGAACTCAACCAATGCAGGCAGCATTTCCTCAAAGAGAGGAGAAAGGCTTTACCTAATCTGTGCAATGACCCCAACAGGGAAAGCTCTGGGTTCTGTTTCAGATTATGCCACTGAAATTGCAGTGTAGATCTGAGCTACACACGGTGTCTGTTTTGGGGTCCCAAGTGTTTTCTATTCAAACCGTCTGAGTATTCATCCTTTGAATCTATATCATGATGAGTCCAGGTAACGCAAAAAACATAAATGCTTCAATAGCAGAGTTCCCAATAGAGTATACCCCCCAAACATACTCTACTTCTTTTTTTTTTTTTAATTTCAGAATATTACTGGGGTACATATGTTTTGGTTACCTAATTTGTTTTTGTACATCTTAAGAAAAGTTATAAGTGTGCCCTTCACTCAGAATGTGTACATTATAAATTTTTTTTTATGCCAAGAACACCATAAAATTTCTGGGGAGAAAAAGATAACTGTTGGCCTCTTTAAGAAGCTTCTTGTTTGATGGAAATACATGGATAGTCCCTCTCCGCCTATCCTCACCACTTCCTGCTTCCCTCTGCACCCCCTAACAGGAGACTGGCTCATCTAAACAGGTCAAATAAGGGGCCAAGAACTGGGGCTCAGTTCTAAGAGTTGAACATTTTAAAAACAATTAGGAACGGCCTTCATGTTTCCTTTTGGACATGTATTGTTTCTGAAATTTGATCATTTAAGATACAACCCAAATATCCATACCACTCCCTCATCCATTTTACTTAAGTATTGAGGCAAAAGTCCCTCAACAATGCATTTCCTCTAATTATCAATGGTGCGTGAAGGCCAAAGTTATAATATCCAAGTCCAGGCTTAGCTGGAAGGTGAAAATGATGCCTCTTTAGTTTTAGGCCATTCGATATACTTTATTTAAATATAAGACTTCTCCACAGAACCCAGTTAAATCCACCAGAGTTCTACATTGGAGTGTGGGCTCAAAGCTCCAGCAATAAAATGTTACTTTTCCTTGATTTGCCTCATGTGTGTAAATATTTCTGGGTCTTTCTAGGTGAGAATAGACAGTAAAGATCTGAATGTGGACACCCTGGGTGTCTTGACCACATACCATCATACTGCTATCTTAAGAGTATAAAGGCTTATTTACTTGCATATCGTTTTGACCTGACTCTGTTGTAAAAAGTATCACATAATACTGCCAGAGAGCAGATATAAATCCTCCCAGAGTTGTGAGTTGAGTCTACTCTTGTCTTTGCAGTAAAGCTAGTGGACATGTATTAATTAGTAGGGAACCACTCCCTCTAGTGCTACCCACTCTGGCACTCTGGACTATTACATGGAAGAGAAATAGACTGTTTTGTTTAAGCCACTGTATTTTGGGCTTTTTGACCGCAGCTGTAATCTGTATCATAGCTATTTCACCTCCCACTTGTCTTCATATCTATATTCTTCAAATCTCATAAGTCGTAGAGTTTTCCATGACAATAAGTAAACCCAATTCTAATAATAATCCTTGATTACGTAATTCTATCATAAAGGACCTAGATGGAGACAAATAATAGCTTTATAACCCTCTGTAGTCAACAAAGACATAGGAAATACTGCCTATGACAGTTTGTATCTCTGTTCTGCATTTCAAAATGAAGAAGTTTTCAGGAACTCCATTTTCTTCCTTCACATCTGATCTAATTTGCTATCCATCCTATAGCAGCAACAGAACTATCTGGAAGTTTTCTTCACTAGATGTGATTATCTAAAGAGAGAAACAACTATGTCTCCCTTCAAAGGAAATGTAGGACGACGCTCAGTCCTACATTCCCCATACAAAATCTGAGGAAGAATTTGCCAAGAAGTTAGGAAAATTATTCATAACTTCCAAATTGTGCCTTTACCTCTCAGGCTGAGTATTAAGGTTAAGCCCCAAGGGGAGATAACTGCAATGCTATTCTGTTTTCCTGCCCATTCATGATAAGAGACGCTATTTTCTCACAGTGGATTACTAAAAGAATGTTAATCACATACTCTCAACAACAGTAATAATATTGTCTCAAGAAAAAGAAGACTTTTGCATCTCTTTTTACCCTTTCTACTTTGTTCCTGAAGGGTCCCATGGCAGTACATCATGTCATATAAGTCATCTCCAAATGGAATGTACTTCTGGAAATGGAAGAATAAAATATGAGTGGACTTTGATAGCAATAATGATCCAAAAACTATTCCAAGGGCAACTCTTCAGGCCCATGGAATATTACCCTGGAATATCATAGAGGAGCCTAAGAACCAGTTTGAGCCACCACCCTGGTGGCCCAGGGTGCACAGATTCTGCATCATCAGTGTGAAACCTTACTGTCAGATGCTGTGTGAAACTCAGTCTCCTTGGGTTAGGAATTGTGAGTGGAGACAGAAGAACAGAGAAATCCCTTCCCAAGTAATTTTTAAAGCAAAGGAAATGAAATGCAAATTTGTTATACATATCTCAACATCCTCTTAGAAATTTAAGAAGCCTTCTAGGAACAAGCTAATGTCCTTTCATCTCTCTTATCAACTTACTTATGATCTCATAACAACAACCTGGAGTTCTTTATGACATTCCACATATCATCTGGAAAAAGCCACCCCCGCCCTGTTACACTCTCACCTCCCATTGCCTCCAGCACCCTATGTATTATGCAAGTATTAAATACTATCCCACAGATTGATCTGAAACACGTCTTTCTATTTCAATGCTGCTTGATCTATGCCGATCACAACCAATACACATTGATTCCAACATGTTTCACTATCGGCCATGCATATGCCATTTTACTAAACATGTACAATAAATGAATGAATAAATGGTATTTTTATTTTTTAGCATCAAGTACAGGGTAACAACAATGTTTTTTGGCTCCTAGTATTATGGCTGACAGAGGGTATAGTTAAACGAGTACTCTTCAAGGTGACAAGACACATTTAGGAGAGCATACAATCACAAGCCAGCTCCTGGTGCCTCATTAAACACTAAGCATTTGGAAGAAGAAGGCTTTTTAATGTATATGTTTTCCTAACTTAATTGCCTTAGAGCAATTATTCTAATGAAATTTTCCAAATTGACGGAGATTTGTGAAACCAGTACCTTCATCGATATCAAAATTATCCTTGTACCCAGTTTTACTATTCATTGTCCTTTAAAGTCAATTGATAAATAATCAATTGCATATAGCAGATGAGAGCCTGTATATTCACATCCAAACTTACACAGTTACAGGCTTTTTGTATTATTCATTCAAGAAGCAATTGGTGAGCATCCACTGTTCTGAGCAACATATTCTGTTAGGATCCTGAAATGCCGTATTTATTTAGCAATACCAGAACGCTGTCATCAGCCCTATATCATGCTCTTTTGTTCAGCTTCTTTTCAATTCAGTGGCATCTGAACTGTTCACTCGATGATACCTGAAGGGAATATAGAGAAAGATAAATGTCTTTGTTTGAATTGTTCTCATAGTTGGGCATATGTAATATAAAAAGTAATGATCCTAAAGAATGTATATTTTAATATATCATGGTATTGAAATGCTCAGTTCTATATTGAGACACGTAGGACTAGAATACAAGGTGTTTCCGGTAGAGAAATGAAGACAGAGACAGAACAATGTTTTGATGCCTTTAAATAAGCCAGTTAAATAGCTCCGTCTGAAAGGCTGTGTGTGTGTGTCAGTGTGAGATAATCCTGCCCTCTCCGCCCCCCTCCCGCTTCTCTAGGGAAATGAGTCACACCTGGTCGCTGCCCTTGATATGATGTTTGATATTCTGAATTCTCATCAGCCCTGCACAGCCAGGATGATGTCAGCACAGTTGACATTGTTAGATCCCTGCTCTGCTTACATCAATTCCCTGTCGCTCAGGCATCAGATGAGTGCGGTGAAGGGGAGGAGGCATCATCTTAGCAACCAAGCCTCTGTATCCAGGATCTAGAAATGACATCTGGCACTTTGCTTTGGGGATTTCTAGAGCTTCCCAGAATTTCAGCCAAATTAGAACACTATTGCTCTGAGTTAAGAAGAAATTACTTATCCTCTTCACATCAGAATGTGAGTCCTATTACAACATTTCTTAACAAAATGTTTATCACCAACATACTTTTTTACCAAAGGCCTCATCCCATATTTCCTCAATGCCTCTGGGATATTCTTTTATTAACTTTCTTTTAGAAATAATATTGCTTCTGGGTAAAAATGGGTAAACTAAAATGAAACCCTTCTGTCACCTTTCTACCTCAAGTCAAAGACATGTACAATATAAACAAATGGGATGAAAAAGGATTATTATTGCATTAATAGTAATAGTATTTTAATATGATTCCAAATAAAGTGTGGCAATATGTCTAGGTCTAGTTTGCTAGATTATATACCCATGTATAAAAACCATCATAACGCAAAGAATTCAGATTGTTGCAACTCACACAGACATTTAGTCATATATTCATTATCTAGGGGGAAGGGAGAGGAGAGGATTTTAGGAAAGAAATTTAGAAGGGTTTTTTGGAAAACATTACAGTGGAAGAACTATGGTGGTCACTTGCCCCGCTGCCATGCCTGTCTGAAACCCTAAAAATGCAGATTTAATGTTTATCTCTCCAAGTGGTATCTTTGGCTGTTTCATATAAATGCTCCCAGTTGTTTTATAGTTCTCCAGTAGCTCACTTACTTCTTCATCCCACAAACATTTCTGGATAGGAACCTTGCTCTATAATACTTAGAGTCAAGTGGGAAAATTAAGTTAGTGCTATGGTAAGAATGTGTCCTCCAAAATTTATGTGTTGGAAAATGCGTAAGTGTTGGGAGGTGGGGCCTTTAGGGAGATGTGTAGGTCCTGAAGGCTCTTCCAACATGAATGGATTAACGGCCTCATGAAAGAGGCTTCATGATGTGCATGGCTAGCTGGTTCTCATGCCCTTCTTCTTTCTGCCATGTGAGCATGCAGCGAAGAGGCCCTCACCAGAAAACTAATGTCAACACCTTGATCTTACACAGCCTGCAGAACTGTGAAAAGATACATTTCTGTTCTATGCAAATTACCCAATCTCGGCTTTTCTCTTATAACAGCTCAAAACGTACTAAACAGTAAGTAATCAGACAACCACAGTACTGTGTGGCAAGGGCTCTCTTAAGAAATAAACCCGGAGTGCAGAGAGCAGGGAGCGCCAAAGCCCAGCTCAGCCTGGAGCTCAGATAGAAAGTTGAATACTTCCAACTCGGGTACAGCTTCCTTGAGTCTTTACAATTATTTCCTCAACAGTAACACAAATGATGCTGATGACACTCTGTCCTTCAAACACTGCTAAAAAATGTAATAAGCAGCTTCATCCAGCCCAGATAGTTCATTTGTTTCCTGATAAGCCTGAGTTACCCACAAAATGAGAAACAGGTATTTCATTTAGCCTCCGTGACGTAAAACCAGGAGAGTTCAGACTTGGCTGTCTCTTCCAATCTCAAGATCTGAGTGGGCGAGGGCTGGTGGTTGAGGGATATAGAAAACACTTTGTGGTCCCCCTCCCCCTTCAGATTACTTCTCACGTGGTATTGTAAACTACCTATTTGTCTATCCCTCACTTTTGAGCTTCTCGAAAATATAGTATTTTTAATTTCAGATTATAATGGGGGTATATATATTTTAGTTACATAGTTTTCCTTTTGTACAATTAATGTCAGAGTTATAGGTGTGTCCTTCACCTGAAAAGTGTGCTATACACCCTGCAATGTACCCACTGGGTGGGAATTTACCCATCCCCTTCTTCTCGCTCCTCCCAACTTGAATTTCAATGAGTTTTGCTTCCATATGAGCATAATGTTGATCATTCGGTTCTGATTTACTATTGTGTATGTGATGTTTATATCTCATTTACCCACAGTATCTCCCAGATACCGCCAAGTCTGCCCTAGGTCCTAGAGCAGAGCAAGTGCTCCATAAATACTTCTGTTAAATGAATATTTTATGTTTAGATAAATTAAAAAAGGAAAGCAAAATAGTGTAAGGGTTCTTCCACTTGGCTTTTTGTAGCCTAGCTTTCCTTCTCAATTTTTGCAGTTTTTTTACTATTAACTTTCAGTTTTCAGAATACCTTCTTTGAAACCCTTGTGTATTGCTAAAGAGAATGTAAAATGGAACAGCCCCTATGGCAAACAACATGGCAGTTCCTCAAAGCATTAAACATAAAATTACCATGTGATCCAGAAATTCCACTTCTGGATATATATCCAAAGCCAGTGTAAATATGGACTTGAGCAGATATTTGTTAATCCATGTTCACTGCAGTATTTTTCATGTGGAAGCCAAAACATGGAAGCAACCCAAGTGTCTATCGGTAGATAAATGAATACATAGAATATGGCATGCTTGTACAATGGAATAGTGTTCAGCCTTAAAATGAAAGGAAACTTTGACATGCTACAAAATGAAGGAAAATTTAAAAACATATGCTAAATGCTGTAAGTCAGGCACAAAAGAACAAATGCTATATGATTCTCCTTACATGAGATACCTAGAATAATCAGATATCTAGATAGAAAGTTGAAGGGTGGTTTCCAGGGCCTAGAGTCAAGGCCAATGAGGAAGTGGTATAAGCTTTGGTTCAGGAAAATGTGACAGTTCCAGAGATGGTTGGCGGTTGTGGTGGTGATAACAGAACAATGTGAATATACTTAAATGTCCAACATCTGTACACTTAAAAATGATTAAGAGGGTAAATTTTATGTTACACAGCTCTTCCCACAATAAAAGAAATGTATCTTTTTAGTAAAAGGTGAAGGATTTATAGTATTGGAAGACAAACCAGACTCTATCTTTTTAAATAACATTATTCAAAACACTTAAAAACAATAATAATTATTACTATGACGATTTGTGGAATGACTAATGGAAGGCTTGGATGCACTGTTATAGGTCCAGACATCATGGAAAGGCACTTTATTTCTCATCTTGCAAAACAGAGATTTGTCAATAAATGTTCATTAGTTTCACCGCCAACTCTAGCTCATCATTACCACCATGATACTTGTTGTCCAGACGGGACCCTAACATTCCACCCCTTAGGAAATTCTCAAGTCACTTCAGAATGGATCTCAACTTGACTTCTTTGTCTTAAGCACAGACTCATACACTTTTCAATTCTCACTCTTGCCTTAAATTTTTAATAAAATGTGATTGATTAACATTTAAAAGCAAACGCAAAAGCCTTGATCGACCTGCACTTATACTGATCAATGCTTCCAAGAAATGCAAGCTTTACTCCCTTGAAGGTGGAACATAGTTTTGAACTGACAGATTTTCATAGTATACCTGACATTAAATGAACACTTTTCTCATGATGTGTTTATACAGCACTGCACAGAATTTAATGTGACTCAAATAACCTTTTCTTTTGCTCATTTCCCATCCTACCTTTCCAGTGTAAAAAACAGCACATTTCTTATATTTCTTTCATCCAGCTTCTATGCCTTCTTTCTTATCTTTATCTTTTTTTTTTTTTTTCAGTTTTTGCCAGGGCTGGGCTTAAACCCGCCACCCCCAGTATATAGGGCCAAAACCCTACTCCTTGAGCCACAGGTGCAGCCCTACCTTTATCTTAAACTTCTAATTTAGAGCTCCATTTCTTATTTTTGTATAAGAAAATCAAACTGATGACAGGTTGAAGGCATAGTCTTCTTGGGAGTGAGAGGAAGCAACTTTATAGTCACAGAGAATGCTACAATCAATCCAAGAAACATGGTCAGGAGCATGATTATTCTATGCCTGGAAACTATGGTTAGCATTTTAATTTCTAGAAGACAGTACAAATTATGACAAAGCTACCATTGCACCTTCAACCCCTGTCAAACTGCCTGGCACATAGTAGCCCTTCAAATCCACTTCCCCTTCACAGCAACACTTTTTTCTAAATCAGTAAGTAATGTCAGTTCCCAGCAGTAAGATGCTTAGTAGCGGGGAATGTAGATGGGTAAAAAGTTTATTACAATACTTTCTACTTCACTCAGACCTGGCCCTGGGAGGTTAGGAAAAGTTCACTGGAAAAATTAATATTCACATTGAAAATAATGATAATAATGAGCAGGGGAGGATAAAATTTGAGCTTTCTCCTGGGACAATAGAAGCTATACATGTGTGTATATGTATATATATGTATGTGTATATATATAGAATATACGTGTTTACATGTGTCTATGTGTGTGGGGGGAGTGGGTGAGTATATATATATACACATATATATACATATACTTTATATATACATATATATACATAAAGTATATGTATATGTATGTATGTATATATATATATATATAAATAATGAGATTGATGACTTTTTATAATCCAGGTGCTTCTTAGGTAAAGTTTTGGAGGATAAAATTTTGGCCATGAGGAAGCCCTAAGCCTTCACTGTGTTTTGAAATTAATTATGATCTATCTCTGTCTATAATCAGCTTCAAATCCTAAATGACCCCGAACTAGACTCAGCTCCTTTTGGGATTCTTTGCTTTCTAACTTCTTCTGACAATCCTTTCCTATATATTCTTTAGAAGATTCAAACTCAACATGCTCCCAAACAATGGCCTTATTCTGTTTTCTTGACCACAGCTGTGCCTCCTATATTCTTTATTTTAGTAAATGGCATTCCCTCTCTACCAGACCTTTAAAGCTAGGAAACTTTGTTCTCCTGGATTGATCCTTTTTCTGTATTAACTACATGTAATATCCCATTTCATCCATTAAATATCTCCTAAAATCCTTCCCTCTTTTCTGGACTTATTTATTGTGCCCTGTCATCATTTAGAGGCAGGGTCTCACACTGTCACCAATGCTGGAGTGTGTTGGCATGATCTAGCTCACTTCAGCCTCGAATATCTGGTCTTAGGCAATCTTCCTGCCTTAGCTTCTCGAATAGCTGGGACTATAGACTCTTACAACCATATCCAGCTTATTTTTTTATTAGTTTTCTTTAATTTTTCTATGATGGAGTCTCACTATGTTGTCCAGGCTGGTCTCAAACTCCTGGCCCTAAGCAATCCTCCCATCTGGCCCCTCAAAATGCTGGGATTAAAAGCAGGAGCCATCACTCCCCACCATGTTATACTTCAAATAATTGTTATTGCCAGGCCTCTTTGTGTCTAGTCTCCCATCTCTTTCCCTTCAATTATCTTCCTAGATGGTTGCTCCATTTACCTTTCTCATATGAAAATATTATTATGTCTCTCCCCAGTTTAAAACCATGCAATTACTGGAACAAATTAAAACCAGATTTCCTCATATGGCCCTTCACCTCCTAGCCAAGCCGTCTTTTAGCACCATTTCTTATCACACTCAACTTTGGCATGCCAGCCCTAATCACCAACCACTACTGATTGACAAACTCTTAATCAAAATGTCAAACTGCACTTATAATGTTACTTTCCCTGTTACTAAGCAACACTATCCACTATCTTTCTCTATGCTCCAACAACCCTTGGTACATCTGCCTCTAACGTTACCACTTTGGATTGTAGTTATTCATTCACAAGTCTTCTTTCTCCTCTCTAAATCCCAGGTCTCAACTCTAGTTTCATTGACTCTAGGATGAGTTTTCTGTGTTTTAGAACATAAATTGCCTGAAAAATTTGTGGCAAGTGTGGGCATGCACATCAAGGGTATTTTCATCAGTTCTCAATGAGGTCCATGACCCCAAAATAGTTACGTACCATTATTGTCCTCGAATATGAGCTTTTTTGGGACATAGAACATATTGTGTTCTTCTTTGTATAACCATTTTATTGAAGAGTCTGATCTCAGTAGGGCCTAAACATGAAACAGTTTTATTTCCCTCTAATCTTTACTTTGAACTACCTTCTGTTAAATCTGCGTTTCCTGCTCTATAATGACATCTCAGGTAGATCTCATAACTTTCCAGTCTTTTTCAGTTATTTAAAAGACCAATTCACTTGATAAACTCCTGATTCAAACAAATCAACTCTAAGAAGACACGCTTGGAACCACCAGGGAATTTGAATATGGACTGTTATTAAAGAATATCATGGCTCAGCACCCATAACTCAGTGATTAGGGCACCAGCCACATGCACTGGGGCTGGCGGGTTAGAACCCGGTGGGCCTGCTAACAAACAAAAATGAGAATTACAACATAAAAATAGCTGGGCATTGTGGTAGCTACTTGGGAGGCTGAGGCAAGAGAATTGCTTAAGCCCAATAGTTTGAGGTTGCTGTGAGCTGCGACACCATGGCACTCTACTGAGGGTGACATAGTGAGACTCTGTCTCAAAAAAAAAAAAGAATATCATGAAATTACTATATAATAAATATTATTTGGTATAATAATGAAGTGATTATGTCTTTTTAAGTGCCTAAGCATTAGAGATGTGCTCTTCTGTGCTTTCAGATAAAAACTATATGATGTCTGAGGCGTGACTGATAATACTTCAGGAGAAAGTAGGAGCAACAGATCAAGCAACATTGACAAAATGTTGATAATTATTGAGATTGGGGAAGGTGGTATAATGGACATTCTTAATAATTTTTTTCTATTTCTGTATATATTTCTAATAAAATGTTTCTTTTTTTCTAAACTTGGTCTAGTTCAATTTAAAACTTCACTGTCATTCATATCCAGTGATATACTGGTACATGTTTAACAACCAGCTCTACAGGAAAAAAAAAATTAAGAAAGGAAAGTGATGATTGGCAGCATCTGCTAATTTCCATGCTATAAATACTCCTACCATGGCCAATTTCAAGCTACCAATATTGCTTAATGCAGAGACAGGCAGTAGCACACCACAATATAGTAATCCACAATAAAGTAAGGGGTGAAAGAATTAGGAAGAGATGAGATTTGAGTATGGACTGCCTTTGTTTTAATATAATTTATTTATTTATGTTAATATAATTTATTTTTCATAATAACTGTATAACAGCTTACTCATAAGATTCTTGAAAATATGACAATCTGTTCTCATGACCTAATGTGAACCAGCTCGGAAACATCCTCCCCTTCCTCGGTCACCTAATGCAGCAAAAATTGAGAACCACTGCTCTAACCTGAATTGGCACATCTCCACTCCTTACTCATTACTGTGAGCACACCCAGCTCCTCTTAATCAGGCATAACCAGACAGGAAAAGGAAGAAGCAAATAAATTGCCCACTTTCCTTCTACTACTCTCCCCTCCTGCTTCTCTGAATCTTTGCTTTGAGATGGCCCCTTGAATAATGTTTGAATCTGCTATCTTCTTAAACCCTGTGTTTGCTTCAAAATAGTTATGCCCAGTGTCTATAGTACTTAATAAATTCTCCCACCCCTCCTAAAGTAATCACTTGATTTTTCATGAATATTATCTTAAAACAAGAGATGAGAGAACTTTTTTTATTCCTACGAAACACTGGAGTATTGATGCCTTAAATTACTGAATGAGTACCATCTTGGTTTAAGCTTAAGTACAAGATATCTATTCATTATTTATAACCATTTACAAAACTTAAGTAGTCCAATCCACACCGTTACTTATACTTGTATTTTCTGTATTCTAACTTGTGTGGCTTCAATTTAGCAATGCGAAACCAAAATATATATTTTCAAGTCCCTTTTTAGAAGACTGAATTTTGACTACTTTTTCATACATTTTAGATAGAAAGAACAGACACAACAGAATAATTTAAGCACAGAAATGTATTGTGAGCAAAACAAAAAAGGGGAAGTATTACTCAACAAACAAAAAATACCCCAGCTAGTTAGCAACAAAAAGGAAAATAAATATTTATTGAGCACTTACTAAGTACTAAACTTATTTGTATAAATCTCATCTAACATTTACAATTCTATTAAGTATTATAATATCCACTTTGCAGATGAGGAAACTAAGATTCAGCATGTTTAAGAAATTTGATCATCAAGGCTGGTAACGGTGGCTCACGCCCATAATCCTAGCACTCTGGGAGGCCAAGGCAGGTGGATAGCTTGAACTCATGAGTTTAAGACCAGCCTGAGCAAAGCAAGATCCCAGCTTTACTAAAAATAGAAAAACTGAAGCAAGAGGATCACGGGAGCCCAAGAGTTGGAAGTTGCTGTGAGCTACAACACCACAGCACTCTACCCAGGGCAACAGCTTGAGATTCTGTGTCAAAGAGAAAAGAAAAAAGAAAAGAAAGAAAGGAAGGAAGGAAGGAAGGAAGGAAGGAAGGAAGGAAGGAAGGAAGGAAGGAAGGAAAGAATAGATAGATAGAAAGAAAGAAAGAAAGAAATTTGTTCACCCAACTAGGAAATCAGGGAGGTCAGACACAAAAAGAATTTGACCCCAGAGCCTGTGGTCTTTTCCTAAAATAATACAATTTTCTGAATCTAAGGCTTCACATTGGTCTGCTGACTCTAAGGATCTCTCCACCACAACCAAGCACCATGTCAATGTTCATGTTTAAATGATATTTAAAGCTTCATTAGTACGAATTCAGAAGGTAGAGGAAATAAGCTCCGATGCCTATGAAAGTAAAATGCCCAATAAAATCTCAGTCTTACCCATCTCTCACCCTCTTTCTCCTACACCAGTGTGAAACTGAAAACAAAAAGCAGCCAACTATTCTGGTTCTCAGGATTCTTGCCTGTCACTATTCCCACCTGTCTGAAGGTATCTATAATATAAGTTAATCTATCACTGCAGGGGTAGAGGAGAATCGTCTTGGCTTCACCTATCCTATGTTCGTGGCTGATGCCTCTATAACAAAAGACAGTATTAACAAAAGGAAAGCAGAAACATTTATTTAAGTTTTACATGGAGTGGGAACTTTCATAAGGAAATAAAGACACAAATGTATGGGTAAACGTCAGTCTTTTTTTATACTAGGTTTGATGAAAATTAGACAGTTTTGAAGGAATTTCACCAGACAAACTTGGGTATAATCTAACGATAATAAACTTGGAGAAACTTAACAAGGCCTATTTGTTTAGACCCTTCACTGCGACTTGCGTCTCCAGCTCCTTTCCTTATATACAGAAAGGACGAGGGTCATTTGTCTTGTCAAAAAATCCTTCTTAGATTTTATAACCTGCTTAGGGGAAAAGCACTGAGGGGAAGGTGAGGGTGACATTTCTCCTTCTGCTGTTTTTCTCAAATGCCAAGGTGCATATTTTAGGGTAGTATGTCCTGACCCCATCACAGGTCAGGAGAATCTGCTAATCTCTCCAGCCTCCAGGTTTTACCTCTCTGGTTCTCTACTGAAGGCCCAGCACCTAGAACATGCCTGGACCACAAGGCAGGAGCTCCAAAAAAGTGTTAACTGTGTAGAGCTGCTTCAGGGAGTAGGATTTTGAACACTGCCAGTCATCTTAGTGCAAGATCCACAGCTCCCCTTGAGTTCTCCCTTGTACTGATTTTAAAAAGAAACAAAATGTCCTTTCACAAAAGAGAGTGAATGAACATAAGAAAGAGATGTGCTGCATTGCAGAAGGGAAGGCTCAGAGGTTGAACTCAAAAGCACACTAAAGTAAAAATGGCTTTGCTGTTCACAGACAAATTTTCCTTCCTTTTTGGTACCTTTAGGCTGAAATTATTTAAAATATTACTTAGTAATGCAGCTGGGCTGCCGTGAGACTTATTCATTGTTGAGAACTCCCCCAGACACTTCTAAACAAGCATGTACCATGCACAGTGAGTTTTTCATTATTTTGTTAGTTATTTATTTTTGATGGAGGCCTTCAAAATGCGTGCCCTTTTCTTTAGCCATTTTCTAATTACATATCTGTTACATCTGTGGGGGACCATTGCGACAACTGCTTGCTATGCTTGCCTCATTGACATGCAGGAAGGATCTCAGAGACCTTGAACTTAGAGAGAGCCTACACAGCCTCTAGGGAAATGCATAAATGATCTTGAGTGAGCATCCAGTTGTGGGGAGTTCTGCCACAGAAGTTGGTGGTGAGAATCAAAGAGAAGAGACTTCAGAAAATACTCTGGAAAGTGAAATGACTCAAGAAAGGAGCAATTGTTATTCAAATGTCAAACTGATGCATTTGCTACCATCATTTTTTTTTTATTTAAAATAACAAAGTAAAAAGTAAATTACGGACTAAAATGGAAACTCGAGTTAACAGTCCATGTGAAGGGGTGCTATGCTCATATCCAAGTTGGTGCATGAAATTGCACAGAGCATCAGGAAATGCTCACCTTCCAGGATGGCCATGATGCTAATGAACTTATAATCACAGTGCAATTTGTCTCATTTCTCTGTTTCTATAGTACCTCACTTACCAGGAGCACACTACCAGCTATATTTTTTACCTAGCTGGAATATGAACTGGGTTGGTATGCACAGGGCGGGAAAGAGTAGCCAAGATCAGATTCTGAGGACTAGAGCATTCACTTGTCCATCCTCTCAACCAGAACCTAATCACTGGAGGTTTATGTACAATTCTAACAAGCTTGTCTTTTTTGTTTCCAAGACCACACTATAAGCAACATAGCTTTATTAGAGAAGGACCTCCTTAAATAAGATACACTGTGCATCGATAATAGTAGAAAAAGGTATGTGTGCGATGCCTGCTATAGGAAAAGTAATTAGGGTGGATACAAACAGAAAAATCATAGCTATCTAGAAAGAGTGATGTAGAAGTGAGCAGCCTGGTATACCCTGATGGCCCTTGAGGGCATCATTGCTTTACAGAATAATCACTGACATGCATAATGAGGACCTTGAGTCATCAAGAAAAAGTTAAATAATGTCTGGCCTTCTCTAATTAAGAAGGCAGCAAAGTATGCAATCCATTTTAGCAATATTTTCTTAATAAATGCCTAAAGTCTTAAATAAAACTTTAACCAAACAAAACTGTTATGTAAAATGCCTTATTTCCCAACAGTTCTGAGTCTCTGAAATTTCCACTAGTCCTACGTCCTATACTTCAATCTTCCTTACGTCATGTAGATAAAGCCTTGAGGGTGGGTTCTTCATAACGGAATTCATGCCTCTTATAATAAAAGACCAGAGAGCTTTCTTCCTTCCTTCAGCCCACCCTCGGAGGGTACTGCGAGAGGATCGCTATCTGCAAACCAAGAGGAGGGCCCTCTCCAGAACCCCACCATGGTGGTAGCCTCATGTGGGACTTCCCAGGCATCAGAACTGTGTGAAATGAGCCACTGTTGTTTAAGTCACCCAGTCTATGTACTTTGTTACAGCAGGTAAGTAGGTGAAGACACAGCCATTCCGCAGTACTTTACCTGGCAATAATGTAGTATTATTCACCATTTGACACCTTAAAAGGGGTTTTAAGTGTTACACTTAGGTCAGCATAGAAAGAAATCAGTCTCTTCAGGAAGGGAGAAGGAAGGAGTGAATAATGAAGCTGGCCGTTCCATACTTAGTATTGTATCAAGTCCTTGTTTCAGCGGTCTTTTGATCTGGTGTCATATTTCCTCTGTGGACACTAGCTCCAGCAGTCTGGGCCTCTGTAATAACAGGCAGATAATAAATATGAAGTTTCACTAATATCTTAGGAGAGAGGAAAAAGCCTCATTTGAGCCATAGAGAGAGACAGACGAATGGTAGTATTAGGTGCAATAAGGCAAATTTCCACCAAGAATCAAGTTTTTCCCAAATATGATCAGATCATCAAAGAGATTTATGAAAAGGTTTTCTTACTCCTAAAAGAAAAAATAAACTCAGTATTTGGAGAGCTCGATGAAAAGAAAGCAAGGTTCAACCCAATACAAAAGGTCAGAGAAACCTCAGGGGGAAGCTCCAAGGGCCACAAAAGAATGGCTACGTCCAAGTCTAAACTACGTGTTAAGGAGCCTCCTTTTAATTGGATTTCACTGTGGCCCCTAAGACTGTCAAATGCTGGCTCTCCAAAATACCCAAAATGATCTGTTGATAAGACAAATCTCACAGTGGTAAAGGAAACACTGTCTTTTAACAGTCTTAGCGAGCATTTCAGAAGGGAAAGATAAAAAGTAGGATATTTATTGAGATTTTAAAGGATGTTTTAAAGCAGGTCTCCTTCAATGAAGGGGCTTGTTTAGAACAGAGTAAAAGTCATCACATGAGAGTTTAGGTCTAAAGACAGCAAGACAGGTATTTTGAGGTGAGAAGTTTTGAGGGTCTTGGGCATAAAATATCTTTCATACTTTCTATCACAAAGTTGACGGTCTTTCTGAAAATTCCTGGAATGAACACTAATATTACTTGTAACTTTCATCTTCTAGGGCAAGAGCATCCGGAATGGTAATGTTCTGTTGATGACGACAGTAGTTAGTAAAGTAGGCATGAGCACTGGGGATGGTTTGCATTCTCACTCCATGATTCCTTTCATTGTAAAGTTGTGCGCAAGTCTATTCCCCGCTCCAATAATGTGTAAGCTCTTTCAGAGAAGAAATTGTACCTGTCCTTGAAATTTTGCTCATTGTATTTTCAGTCTTTTTTTTTTTTCTTGAGACAGTCTCTCGCTAGGTTGCCCTTGGTAGAGTGCTGTGGTGTCACAGCTCATGGCAATCTCAAATTCTTAGGCTAAAGTGATTCTCTTGCCTCAGCTTCCCAAGTATCTGAGACTACAGGTGCCCATCACAACGCCCAGCTATTTTTTTTGTTATTGCAGTTGTCACTGTTGTTTAGCTGTCCCAGGTCGGGTTCAAACCCACCAGACTAGGTGTATGTGGCTGATGCTATAACCACTTAGCTACTGGGGCCAAGCCAGTATTTTCAGTCCTTTACTTCAAAATCATTATCCTGACTAAGATATGTATATCTTTTAGAAGTTTCTATTATAATTTCCAACCTTTGTGTAGGCAAAAAGCTATTAAACCAGGCCATGAGGAATGCTAGTTGTGGGGTTTTCTAAATATACGACTAATAAAACTAAAAAGTCATCCTAGATTTCCGGAGTATTTTTAATGTAATTCATTTAAAGAGCATGTTTGAGCTAATGTAAACATGGATTGATGGTTGAGTCTTCCCGATAGTTTGCAAAACTGTTCTGAAATAGACATCTTGAGTATGTAAGTGTATTATGCTTTTTCTCCACAACAGTGTTAAGTGTTTAATAATCACACTGTACAAAAACCCATTTTTATTTTATTACACCACTTTGTCACCCGCAAAATGTGGTGAAGTTTCCTGAGGAGAGAAGAGTTCCTCTGCATTTGAAATGTCTCAAAAAGAAATGTTTTTAATTATCACTGCTGTTATTTCAGATGCTATGTTAGTAACTGGTGCACTAGTTGATGACCTTTCCTATGAAACTGTTTTTATTTATATCTTGTAAAACAATTTTCCTCTTTTAGAAATCATGTTACTCTTCCTTTTCTCATTTTCCTTTCATTTTATATGTCACTTCATCAAATATTATAAGAGAGAGAATTTGAGACAAATTATAACTTGATGGGAAGTTTCTAAGGGACATGACTTGAAGCTACAGTAAAAACATTCCACAAAGACAGCGATAAGACATCCATGGTTGGACCTTTTTTTCTGCTGTACTTACCACATCCAGCATTATACCAAGCATGCTGGTCATTTTCTCAACTACAGACTCCATAGTTGTTCCTTTTCCAAAATGTCATGTACAGTTACATAGTATGTAGCCTTTTTGTGTCTGACTTCTTTACTGAGAATAAGATGGTTGAGACTCATCCATGCTATTCCATGCATCCAGAGTTTCTTGTTCCTGGCTTACTGCATTCCTTAGGACCTTTTGTGTGATGCTGACTAAGAGTAATGCGAGTGGACCTCATGGCTTTTGTCCCAATCTTAGGGGAAAAGTATTCAATTATTTATTATAAGAATTATATTCACGGTATGTTATTTGTACATGACCTTTATCAGATTATGAAGCCTCATCCTATTCATAGTTTGCTGAGACTTTTTGCTGATGTTGTTATTATTACTGTTTTAAACCATGAATGGTAGTTGAATTTCTACAATGGTTTCTTTAGTATCCATCATGAACATTATATGATTTTTCGCCATTTGTTTGCTGATAGAGTGAATTACATTGATTGATTTTCAAATGTTGAACCATTTTTACATTTCCAGGGTAAAGCCCACTTAGTCATGGACTTTGTAACATTTTTTATATATATTAAATACTATTTTCTAATATTTTATTGATGATTTTAGCATTTGTAAAAAGGGATATTGATTTGTTTTTTTTAATTTTTTTTGTATTAAATCATAGCTGTGGGGTTTTTTATTTATTATGTTTTTGTTTGGTTTTGATATTGAGGTAACATGAATTAAATGTTCCTTCTATTTTCTGGAAGAGTATTTCTATTTCTTTCCTAAATATTTAGTAAAGAGTATTTAAACTATAAATTCAATTTAGACCATTCAGGTTATCTATTTATTCTTATATAAGCTTTGATATTTTTTGTCCATCAAGTAATTTATCCATATCTAAGCTGTTGAATATGTGGGCATATAAAGAGCTGTTTGAAATAGTATCTTATTTTTTCTAGCATCTATAGAATGAAAAATGATGTTCATTCTTATGTTTCTGATCATTAATAATCTTGTGTCTTCTCTTTATTCTCTTTGGTCAGTCTAGATAACTATTTATCAATTGTACTAATCTTCTTAAAAAGCCAAGTTTGCTTTCATTGATTTTCTCTATTTTTCTCTGTTTCTTAATTTCTTTGATTTCTACTCTCATCTTTATTTGTCCCTTCATTTTGTTTACTTTGAGATTTAATTTGCTTCTCTTTTTCTATAGTCTTAAGGTCTAGATATGGATTTGAAACCTTTCTTCTTTTTAACATAAGCATTTACTTCTATAAATTGCACATGTCAGATCTATTTTAGATGAGTCCCACATAAGAGTTCTGACAATTGAGCTCATGAACTTGCCACTGTGAATTTATTTTGGCAGCACTTTACAAACAACTTGGTGAGGTTTCATGACCTTGGCATAACTGTGCATTATGGTTGTGTTAACGTTAAAATGTGGTGGTGTCTTGTTGACTGGCATTCATTACTGTTATTGCATATTTTTGTGTGCTGGTTGTATGTCAGAGTTAGAGTAGCAAACAAATATTCATAAATGTCTTGCCAAACTTGGCAAGAGTGGAAGTGGAATCAGAGACACGTTAGTCCAAGTTTATGGGGATAATGCCATGAGAAAGATAGCAGTATACACATGGATTAAAAATTTTCCTGAGGGCTAATCTTACTGGAGTTAGATGATATCTCAAGGTAGTTTTGATTTGCATTTCTCTGGTGATTAAGGATAGTGAGCACTTTTTCATATGTCTGAAGGCCATGCTCCTGTCTTTATTAGAGAAGTTTATCTTCAAAGTGCCCATCAATCCACGAATGGATTAATAAATTGTGGTACATTGAATATTATGCAGCCTTAAAGAAAGATGGAGACTTTACCTCTTTCATGTTTACATGGATGGAGCTGGAACATATTCTTAGCAAAGTAACTCAATAATGGAAGAAAAAGTATCCAATGTATTCAGCCCTACTATGAAGCTAATTTATAGCTTTCATATGAAGGCTATAACCGAATTATACCACAAGAATATGGGGAAAGGGGCCAGGGAAGGGAGGGGCGGGGGAAGGCTGGGTGTTGAGAGGGTAAATGGTGAGATCACACTTATGGTGCATCTTAGAAGGGTGCAGGTGAAACTTACTAAATGCAGAATACAAATGTTTTCACACAATAAACAAGAAAATCCCATGAAGGTTATGTCAAACAGTTGGATGAAAATATTTCAGATTGTATATGAAGCCAGCACATTGTACCCCATGATATAAATAAATAAATAAAATAAAAATTTTCCTGAGGGAAAGAAAGCATCACTAATGATGAAAGGTCAGGGTGGCCAGTAACAAGCAGAACTGACAAAAACATTGCAAAATTCATTGACTTGTGTGTAAAAATGCAGCTGACTGTGAGAAGCAATGCAGACCAAAGAAATATCAATAGAGAAAAAATTAGGAAAATCTTGACCAACAACTCATGACTCTTGCATCATGACGACATACCAGCTCACACAGCACTGTCTGTGAGGGAGTTTTGATTCAGTAAACAAATAACTTTATTTAGAACATCATTCCTGCTCCCAATGATTTTTTTTACCTGAAGATAAAGGAATTATTGAAAGGAAGACATTTTTATGATGTTCAGGACATCAAGGGTAATATGATGATAGCTTTGATGGCTATTCCAGAAAAAAAGTTCTGAAATTGCTTTGAAGGGTGGACCAGGTTCTGGTGTTGGTGCATAGCTTCCCAAAGGGAGTACTTTGAAAGTAACTATAGCGATACTCAGTAATGAGGTATACGTAGCACTTTGTCTGGGATGGTCTCATGAACTTAATTGTCAGAGCTCAGATTTTGATGTGTTTTGTTCTTATTTTCACTCAATTCAAAATATGTTTTTAATTTCCTTGATAACTTCCACTTTAATTGGTGGATTATTTAGAATTGTGTTGTTTGCCTTCCAAAATGTATGTGGATTTCCCAGATAGCTTCCTTAACTTCTTATTGTCAGAGAATGAACTCTTGTATGATTTCAGTTCTCTAAATCTCTTTAAGTTTGTTTTATAGACCAGAATATGGTCTACTTTGATGAATGTTCCATATGCATTTAAATAGTACGTATATTCTTCTGTTGCTGGGTAGAGCATTATTCTATCAATTACTGAGTGTTGAATTCTTCAGCTATAATTATTGATTTACATATTTCTGCTTTCAGTTCTATCAATTTTTGCTTCATGTAATTTAAAACTCCATTGTTAAGCACATATATATTTAGGATTGTTATGACTTCTTAGCCATTTAATTCCTTTTCATTGTATAATTTGCATTGGTAGGTTTTAACATCCCTTATAACTTCCTCACCCACAGAGATCATGAGCAATGTCAGAGCTGAGTTTTACATCTTGGTTCCTATCACCAGAGACTGTCTGTCTTTCCCAGGCAAACTTAAAAATTGACTCAAATCTATCCAGGTTAGATTTGTACTCAACCTTGAAAAAATACTTGTGACAAGATGGCAGAGTCTGTAAGAACACAGCATCTACCATGTAAATTAAATGGTTGGAATGGGGGAAGGAGCAGTTCATGGGGGAGAGATGCTAAGAAGATAGCACCATAGATGTCTACTATTACATATTCCAAATCATAAACATGCTGAAATCATTACACCTGTCATGTAGGTTATTTTTATCCTAAAAACTCTAGCAAAATATTCATCACAGAAAGATCGGCTGAAGACTCTGTTTTGATTGCATACAGTCCAAGTTCTCCTTTGCCCAAACCCATTTCTTTCCCTCCCCTAAGAGATGCTAATCATAAGAGTATACTTCCTGCACTTCAATCTCCATTTCAGGCTCTGCTTCCCAGTACCCTAATTTGTAACACAATCTCTTCTAAGAATCTAGTAAAAGACAGGGCTAGGAAAAATCACAGCATAAATACTCAATTTCCTATAAATTTAGGACAACCATAGCACTCTTTTTTTTCATCATGGATCCTAAGAAGATAGTTTAACTATCTCATTTTACATGTAAGAAAGTTATAAGCAGAGATATTTCTAATTTGCCTAGGGTCAGATGATAATTAAATGCAAAAACTAAGACTAAATCCTTGTCTCTAGTCACATACATTTTCTGCCATCTCAAGAAATTTGTGACATTTGGTTGTTACATTTTTAACTACTCCAATTAATCACCTGATAATTATGGAAACTATATCATGTTCCAGTTGTTGTGCTTGATATCCATTTGTATTATTTCATTCAATTCTCAGAGGAATCTTTTGCACTGACACAGTATCATCAGTTTGTAAAAAGTAAAACTGAGGCTTACTGAGATAATTTATCAGTGGTGGAATAAAAACCAAGATTCAGCTCTGGTAGTTTTTTTATATAGTCAGTTCTCTTAACAACAACGCTATCCACACACATTGGCAAGATTTTTGTGTACAATACATTTATTTTATTGACTTTTCCACATATTGCAAATCTATACAATAGGAATCTCATACAAAATCTGAAAACCTGAACTCCTTCCAAATGACTGACTTAGCCAATGACATTTACTGAATGCTTATTATGTGCCTGGAGCTTCAACAATGATCAAAAAGGTATGGTCTCTGCTTGTAAGAAATTTATAATCTAGCAGCAATACAGACATTCAATTATTGTAAGTGTAATTTTAGTTTAATTCATGCCAAGTTTCATTTTTGTATTAAATTGCGATAAAGTACACAGTGCTTTAAAGGCATTTACTAGGACGATCTAAAATACTATCAGGAGGTTAGAGAGACTTTCATTAGAGAATGACATTCAGTCAGAGAATTAGAAATGAGTACAGGGGAGTCCAGTGGAATGAGATGAGATAACATGTTTGGCCTCTAAATAGGAATAGGAGAGGAAGCGCTCTGTTTTAGTGGAGAGTAACTCCATACCTGAGGTTCTGAGGAGCTTTGACTATACTTGCTGAAATCTGTTCTGTTTAGAGCATGTTTTACTTTATTTATACTGTTTTTGCCATGCTTGCTCTCTCCAGTTCTATAATATTTGCCTTGAATAATGAAAATGAAATATTAGAACTAGTTCTAATTTTCCTTCTGGCACAGGTAGTCATTTCTGTGGAATGATTTGAAGAAAACACGGAAAGCAGTCTACACACCACTTCACCACCTAACCTCCCCGCACACACACACACACAGACATAGCTATATAATATCTCCCACCCAGCCTCATCATTCTGTTAATTTTTACCCTTTGTGGTCATCATTTGGAAAGGCAAATTCTCCTTAAAGTGACTATAAGTGAAGTATCTAAATCAGACTCAATGACTTTTTTCTTTTTCTTTTTCTTTTTCATTTTCCTTTCTTTTTTGAGATGGGCTCTCACTGTTTTGCCCATGCTTGTCTTGAACTCCTAAGCTTAAGTGATCCTTTGACCTCAGCATCCCAAGAAGCTGAGATTATAGGCACGTACCACCACACCTGCTATGGCTCAGTGGTTTTAGCACATTTTCTATTTTCCTTATAACCTGGAAAAATAGATATGAGCAAACTTCATGCCAATTTGAAAAGTATGAATCCATGACATAGCCCAAGTCTCAGAATCCAGTTGCTATGGTCAGAATGATTTTATTCCCCCCAAATTCATATGTTAAAACTTAACTCCCAAGGGTCCTACCCTTGGAAGTAATTAGGTCATGAGGGCTCTGCCCTCATGAGTGGGACCAATGCCTTTATAAAAATGGTTCCAAAGAACTAGCTTGCTCATTTCACCAAGTGAAGACACACAGAAGGTACCATCCAGAAATCAGAATGTGGACTTTTGATCTTTGATCTTGAATGCTCCAGAACTTTGAGAAATATGTCTCTGTTATTTATAAGCCACCCAGTTTATAGGAGCCCAAGCTGACCAAGACACCAATTTTCCCTTTTATGCCTATAAATACTTTTCTTTCTGTCTTTGGTTCTTTGCAGTATCACTCAGAAAGGTGCAGAACAGTGTTCAAATTCTTGATGAGGGTGTTCCCTGCTGTCCTGAAAGAGCAGCCAGGCATTCCCCCAGTTAACTAGGGGTTCCAATCTCAGAACATCCACTCTTGGAGCCACTCAACCCCATGTTCATCTCCATGGTAAGTCCAGCTGACAAGTGCCATTTGTCTCTATTGCATAATTCTGTGATCTGAGTTCAATTCATGATCTGAGAAACAGGGAATAGAAAAAGCATTGACAAAACTTAGGGATTAAAAATAACTGTGCAGGGATCTAATAGGCCTCAGTTTCCTCAGCTACAAAATAAGATAATTGGACAACATGGCCTCAAAGATCTCTTTCAGCTAGGATGACTAACTTGTTCTGTTTTCCTGAGACAATTCTGGTGTAAAAACTGAAAGTTCATATATTGGAGACCCTCTCAGTCCCTAGGAACCTGGTCACCCAACTTTCCTCTCAATGGCATAAGAAAGTCCCACATATAGTAAGAAAAGGAGGAGTCAGTCAGGCTAGGGCCAACAGTACACAGATGGTCTGCTTGGTTTAAGTCCTAAGTGACCTTTTCCTCCTGTCTGTCATTCTTATTCTTTTATAAATTTAGTCCCCTCCTAAAGATGCCTATCTTAAGTAGGTTAGATGGATTGATTTAGGAGATTAACTTTTGAATTGGAATGTTATAATAGGTCACTGAGTTATGCTGATTATTTAAAATAAGGGTTAATTGGTGTTTGCCTTGAACTTTGAACTTGAATCAGTTATGCTGATTATTTAAAATACGTGTTAATGTGGTCTTTGCTTTGAACTTTTATGTATAAACTGTGATTTTGGAAATGGAAGAACAGACTGTCATGGAGAAGCTGCTCTCACTATTCTCCAGAATCCCAGCCTTTTGACAAAGTTTGGTGGACTACCCCTGTCTCTGCATATTGGCTGACAGTGACAGGTAGCTGGACCCTCTTCATCTGGTAACACATGTTTAAATTCACTGCTTTGTTTAGAAAATAGTTTCATAATTTCTGTCTAATTTCTCATATGGGCTTTAGACTTCTGTAGATTACTCTATGTTTGTTAATTCAGGCAAATGCATGCTACAAGGATCAAAGATGGAAGTTTTGGGGTTTTTTTCCTTTGTAACCTTTTGGCTAAGCTCCACTGCATGTTCTAAGTCTACGTGGCATGGCAGCTGTGTTGTAGCCTCAGAGCATAGAGACACAGCGGCATTGGTGGTCTTCTCAAGAGCTGCTCTCCCAGCATCATTTACTTGGCTAGAGGAAAGCACTGCCCAAAGTCTAAAACTCAGGGTCACAATGTTTATAAATGCTACACAAATTATGAGTTGCTATTCATATTAATGTAATTATCTGTGATGCTTCCAAATTCATTTCTTTTGGAGTTTCTGAAATAAAATCTTAAGGCTTCTCTTCAGCAACTGACTAACTGGACCCCTTCTTGGCCAAGAGGATCCCTCAAACTCAGTTGTTAGCCATGAGAAAGGAGATCAGTCATGCCTCATCACGCCTCCTCCTTCTTACAGATGCCCTTGGTGACACACTAACAGAGCTAAGGCTATGCAAGACCTACCAGCAGGTCCTCAATACACATTATAAACCACTTGAGTCTGTCCCACACACCCATTATCTTAAGCATTTTTTTTTCACTGACACCTGGTCTATAGACAGAGTCTAACTTTCAGCAAATTGTCAGCTAAAGAATCTTTAAACCCACCTATGACCTATAAGTTCCTTATTCCAGGTGTCCCACCTTTTGGGACCAAAGAAATTTATGTTTTCTGTGTATTGATTTATGACCTTACCTGTAATCCCTGTCTTCCTAAAATGTTAAAACTAAACTGTAACCCCACCACTGCAAGTCTACTTGCTCTAGGCTTCTTGGGTGTGGCTCTGGGTCATGGTCCTCGAATTGGACTCAGAATAAACGTCCTTAAATTGTTTTACAGAGTATGGCTTCTGTTCTATTAACATTAATCAGAAATCAATGGCCTCATCCTTAGCTACCATTCTGAAGTCAGTCATAGTGACTAAAACCCCCTGTTTCCTTCACAAAAGAAGAAATCAGATGACCTTTGCTCTGACCTGTCACTTGGTATTTACCAAACCTAATTACGGAGTGGGCCAATTTGTTTTTATCATTTAGGAACATTTAGTTAAGGTCTACTCTTTAAAAACAAAAAGACATTCAGAGTGCTATTTAGGGCTGTCTACAATGAGATGAAATTTAGAAAGGTATCATTAATTTAAAATTTTGGCCATCAACATTGATTTTTCTCAAAACCAATCAAGTAAAACATGGCAGCTGTGTAAGTCAGCCATTATAATCAGTGTTTCCCTAACAAAACAGACTCACTTATCTGTTGGTTGGGTGGATAGAGGTTATGGAGATACACAATCATACAGTCTGGCAGCTTCAGCATCAAACCTCTCTCAGTCTCCACCACACACCCTCTACTGCAGGCAGCTATGCAGTGCTTAGACTCGACAGGCCACCTGGCTAGTAAAGAGAAGAGAGCCCTTAGAATAGAGCACAGTCACATATCCTCTCAGTGCATGTTGCTTACTTATTTACCTATTTACCTTTCACATAACCTTTATGCTTATAAATGTAGGTTGAAAGAAGGATGAAAATTCAGAAGAGTACAAAAGCATGAGGTAATTAAAACAATAACAGAGGCACCCAGCACTTCCCCTTCCCACCTCCCCCTAGCTTCCCCTGGCAATTTTTTTCTCAGGGTGAAAAGTAGAGAACTGATTCCTTTTGTTCATTCCAGCCACCGCCCTTTAGCAATCTGAGTCTGAGCAAAGCTGCCACGCCCAAGCAAGGGACAAAGACAGAAGTAAGGGGAACTCTGGACACTGAGACAGACAGCTTCATTTATAGCTGTGTAATATATTGGTCTCAATGACATGAATGTACAAATCAGTTGCTGTCTGTATGAACAAACAATTAAAACAGAGGGCTTAAAATACATGTATGTGCTAAAATGCTATCTGATAAAAGTATTCTTTTCCTAGAAAGAAAGGGATGTGGCCAGAGTGTTTTCTGATTTTCAGAAAAAGGGTGAATGCTGCCCCCTTTTGACTAAGAACTATATATACTGTACACCCATAAACCTAAGACAATGCCATGGACAGTGGGAATAAAGATCCTGTTTCTAAAGTGAGAAATCTGATTGGGAAACTACAAGGTAGAAGGAAATTCAAAGTGGATCTAGCAAAACTCCCAGGGAGACTTATCTAGGTTCCTGGCAGAGCCATCGTCCTTCATTCAGGCTCCTACCTCATTGTAGTTGTATCGCTTTTGCAAGCTCTTTAATTTTGCCCGGAATGATCATTTGAGTTTATTGCTCTGTTTCTCTCACTAATGATAGACTCCTTGAGAATTTGGACTATGACTTTTTTTTCCAACTACGTAAATATCACAATATCTGTAAAGACTTGTGCAAATTGAGTTCTTTAAAAAGTTGTTTATTAATTGCAAATGACTAGCTGAGGTCATCATAGTCTGTAATTATGAATTGTTCTCTCTAAGAAAAGCTACTGAGTCCACCTGGGATTTAAAGTTAAGACAACCACGTAAGTGGTGCCATACTTTAGTAACTCCAAACTATGAGCACCCATTTATGGCTTACTTCCAAAGTATATGCATCTACTACTGAGCTGTTACTAGTTATATAAATTAAACACACACAAAAAATAAAAATCAAACAAGAAAAAATAAATTAGTCACACTACATACAGACATAACATTGAGTGAAAGAAACTAGATATACACACACAAAAACATATTGCATGATCCCATTGATATAAAACTCAAAAACTGACACAACTAATGCACAGGCATTCTTGAGAGATATTTCAGGTTTGATTCCAGACCACTACAATAAAACAAATGTTGCAATAAAGCAAGTCATACAAATGTTTTGGTTTCCCAAACATATAAAAGTTATGCTTACACTGTGCTATAACCTATTAAATGTGCAATAAGCATTCTATCTAGAAAAAATGTACATGCCCTAACTAAAAATACTTCATGCTTAAAATGCTAACGATCATCTTAGCCTTCAGTGAGTTGTATTAATAATTTTTTTCTGATGCAGAGTCTTACCTCTGTGTGCATGGCTGCTGACTGATCAAGAGGGTGGTTACCCAAAGTTTGAGTGGCTGTGGCAATTTTCCTAAAATAAGGCAGGAGTAGAGTTCAACAATGCAGTTAACCTTGCCTTTCAAAAGGATTTCTCTGTGGAATGTGATGCATTTTACCCACAACAGAACTTTTTACAAATGTGAATTCAATCCTCTCAAACCCTGACACTTCTTTATCAACTAAGTTGATGTAGTATTCATCCAAGAAGGTTAGAATGAACTTCTTCAGAACTCCTATTAATGTTGATATTTTTACCCCCTCCCATGAATCACAAAATTTCTTAATGGCATCAAGAGCAGGGAATCCTTTCCAGAACATTTTCCAGTTTATTTTGCCTACATCTATCAGAGCAATCTACAGATTCCTATACCCTTACAAAATGCATTTCATAAATAGTGAGACTTAGAAGTCAAAATTACTTCTTGGTGGAGAGAGGGTAATTGGTGGGGCCACACCTACGGTGCATCTTAGAAGGCTACAGGCGAACCTTACTAAATGCAGAATAAAAATGTCTTCATATAATAACTGGGAAAATGCCAGGAAGGCTATGTTAATCAGTTTGATAAAAATAGTTAAGATTGTATATGAAACCAGCACATTGTACCCCTTGATTGCACTATTGTACACAGCTATGATTT